>JAOTAY010000007.1:1967026-1979050 GCA_025629805.1 Erythroxylum baracoense | reverse complement strand
TATAAAAATCGCATCGTCTATTCTCTACTCTTTAACTTTAGTTTACTTTTTGTTAAAACTCTTAGAGAAATAATTTGTGATTTATCTTCGTAATAAGTTGTGATATTCTTCTAATAGGAAAGAAAAGTTTTCTTTTCAAGACTTTATATTCAAAAAGGAGGATACACCATTCAACCCCCCTTCTTATGTATCTAGTTTCTTGAACTTAAAGTCTTTACTAACGTGTGATTTACTTCATCCTTATTATCATCAAAGATCATATGTAGAGTACAAATTTTGATTGAACTCAGCAAGGATATGAAAGACAAATGAGTTGAATAAGTAGGCATATGACTAGTTGCAAAAAAATTTAGAAAAGAGATTGTGTACATAAATTTTTTAAAAAAGATATGAGTGAATTGAATATATCATTGAGAAATGTAAGGAACAAATCAATTTTGACTTATTTAAAGGTCAAGAAGAGAGCAATTATGAAAAGATTCCATCTAAAGAAGCAAGGGATGATTATATACTATTTATATATCAAATTGGAGAAAAATAAAAAGGAGGGTATGAATTATTTTGCATATTTTAAGTTGAATACTACATGAACGATCATCATAGAATTAACCTCAAAAGGAAGAATTGTTTATAACAAACTATAATTGACTAGGATACTGTTGTAGCCATGCAATTTTAGCAGTCATTTAAGAGACAGTAGATCCAAATGTTTATGTATATAAATACTATACTAAGGAGACATACAAGAGTTGTTATTGTATATTTAAATTCCAATAACAACACTAACATAATCCAACATAAGATCATCAAGCCTCATTCCTAATCAAGTTTACTATCATCTCCCATATATTCATTATAAACTATTAACATGTTCTCTTCTCTTAAGTTATTTTTGACATCTACACTTTTCATAGTAAATTTTTCATTATACTACTCAAAAATAATGCAACATGCTTTTCTTTGTCATAAATAATGTAGTTATTAGTTTATTAACAACGCTCTTTTCTAAAATTAATTGAACAATATATAGAGTTTACCTCATATTTTGCCTTCTTCGAGAGTTCTTTGTTGTTCAAAAAGCATACTTGTAATATGTATTAATATGTTATTTCACTCTCACAGTTATGGTTATAGATAATTTCATAGAACAATACCTAATGACCCCATATTTAATACTTATAATATATACTTGAAAGAAAAAAAAACTAAATAAATATTTTAAGGCCTAAAAAACAAAAATGAGATAAGAAATGCCATTAGATATATATTCCAATGGTAGAAATTTCAATTTGAATTATGTTCTCTACAAAGATTAGCTGCAATTGGCTACATCAAGCTATATGCTTCTTCGGTTGCATCAATTGTCCATGTTTTCATATATTAATGACAATTCGTACTTTAATTATCATGTTTTTAATCTAATGCTCATATTCAGATAATAATTCATAAATATTGATAAGTGATGGCATAGGAATCACTTTCATTATACTTTATATGGATCAATAATGTGAGTTCCTCAAAGTGGAGTTAATGCACAAAATTGAAGAAAAGTATCATAAATAAATGCACCATGGAAAACATAGAAAAACATATACTTAATCATGAGTTATTTCACAAGAAAAACTCTTTTAGTACATTAGTATCAAAAACTTGTCATGTTGTGTGTTACGTGAAACAACTAAGACAAGTGTTGTGCTTTGTAACACCTAAACAACTCAGACAACTCTATATTCTCGATTAGGTTTTTTAATGAAAAATAACATCAAGAGTTATTGATAATATATAAACAAAAGTATAATGAGTAAATAAAAATTTAAAAAATTTACAAATTATATAAAAGGTTTAGTGTGATTAATTTTAATAATTTCAAAATTTACAAATTATATAAAAGGTTTAGTGTAATTAATTTTAAATATAAATTATGTTAATTTTAGATACTGGCGTGATAATTACCTGAATGACATGTTAACGTGATAATGACGTTGCACGTCTCTGGGGTATCGTGAACTTGCAATAACATATGTGCCGTTACATGCTAATAAGATATGCTGACGTATCATTTACATTTACCGTTTACATAACTTTCATATCAACTCGCAAGTCAACATTATGCTGGCCATGTTATATTTATACTTGTGTTATCTGGGTTAAGGAAAAGAGCTTAATTGGAAAAGGATTGAAATAGGAAAATTGAAAACTTTACCGAAAAATGCAATAAAATAGCAAGGCCATATATGTCATTATCCTAATATAATTAGGTGCCAAATATGATAACTAGTAGTGATTAAAAAACTCAACTGAGTCGGTTGGTTCAACTATATAAACTTTGAACCGTTTAACTTTCCAAGTTGGTTTCCAATTTTTCAATTCGATATACTTTAATAATTCTTTTTGTTAAAAACTTATCAATTCATTAATTAATTGTTCAATTTTTTATTAATTAAGAAGTTTTTATAAGCTAAAATAAACAAGTTAATTTTTATGTAATAATCTCTACTTTTAATTAAACTTCAAATTCTTCGATAGTTAAGGATAATCTCTTTCAATCATATTTCAATTTTTTTAATTTTTAATATCGATTGAATCTTTTAAACTTTAAAACATTGATAATTAGATAAAATTCTATAAGATTATAGCAATCAATTAGATAGCAGCCAATGTTTTAAAAACTGAATCGGAAGTTAAACTGGTAAAACAAGATATTTAAGATTTAAAAAGTTCAATCGGTATTAGATCGTTATAAAACTAGCTAAAGATAAAATAAAATTACAGAATTTGAAATATGATTAAAAGAGGATGTGCTTTCTCAATTAAAGTTTAATTGAGAAAAGAGATTATTAAATGAAATTAATCAATTGTTCATTCTAGTTTATAAGAATTTATTAATTTACTAAAATTGACCGATTAATTAATAAATTGATCAATTTTAATTAACAAGAGTTATTAAAATAAATCAAATTAAAAAGTTAAAAATTAAACCGAAAAGTTTGACGATTTAAAGTTTTTATGATTGAACCAGTTGGACTGGTTAAATTTTTTAAACAAAGATAATAACACATTACTTTTAAATATCAAATTGACAGAAAAGTGAGGAACTCAAAGCAAGGATCATGTCTCTCTACTTAAGTATTTCCGACTTCATTTCTAGCCCCAAACTATACAGATACAGGAATAAATATAATGATTTTTTTTATAGTTATTTCCCATCAAAGCATGCAAATGAGAATCCCCACCGCAGTGACCGAGGACGAGGAGGGTGAATGTTTATTTTCACACTACAAACATGAACAAGAAAGGTACTGTCCAGTCTTTAAAGTGGTATGGATCGTCCTCATGTCACGAGTCACTGTGCTTCCCTGTCATGTCTGATGGATATTACTTGTTTTCACTGTTGAAATTTCTGTTCCTAAACTTTCTGTCCCATCCACCAATATTCCTAAAGGAATGTGGGACACCATGTTGCTTCTGCACCCAATCAACTACCACTCTCCTTTTTACTCACTCTCTCTTTTCCTTTTTTTCACTAATCTCCCTCACTGTTCTCGTTAATAACAAGGTGCAGAGAAGATCAATGGAGAAATATCTATCCACATGTAAATCAAATCTTCAAGAAAGACAAAGGTTTTAGCATTGATAATGCTCGAATCAGATTGCACCGCTACGCAATACTGGTGATAGTGAACTCATGACAGTACTCTATTTTAGTGGGGAAACAATATTGATGCTGCTTTCTTGAAGTTCTTGTTATGTATCCCTTTTGGCTTCACCAAATGAAGAAGTGTTGTTTTATCCAGACCAATCGAACATACTGAATGGGTCCAAAGTCATGCTCTCTTTCTGATCATCATCTCTACTGAATCCTTGTGTGAACAAATGGTCAAGAGGGTTCGTATATATCTCCCCCAAATCAGCAAAGAAATCTTCCGACTGGTTAGATTCATGCAGCGTAGGCCTGTAACTGTGCTGAAACCCTTCACCCAATGGATTCTCATCCATCCCCATTTGCTTCTGAGAGTCCCCAAACTCCTCTTTTATCGGTGCACTTGTAGTTGATGAGGTACCTGCAACTGTGGTAGGAGACAAAGTATCGTTGCTTGTCTCCTTTTGTTCTTCCTTTGCGTTGGCTGTCTTCTGTTTCTGAGAGCTCGGTGAAGTAGTCTTTGAATTAGCAGTATTATTGCTCTTTGTTGGCTGTGTTCTTGTTGAGCCTGCAAGTGCACTCCTTTGAGTTGGCCATGGATGGTTGTGCTCCGACGTGTAAGTTATTACTAGCATGTTAGGATCCGTTCGGCTGCGCTCTACTTGTTTCCTTGCAGAACAACCCTTGGAACTGCTGCATCTATAATAGCCCCTGCAAGATGTTGACAGAAGAACGGTTGGCAATGCTAAACAATCCGATAACAGATTAAGCAATGTTTGAGATTCTAAAGTTTGAGGGTCGAAGAGAATTATATGAAAATAGAATCAAGAAAAAAAGTGGACTTTCCCGTTCGATGTTTATAATAATATGTTTGTCAGAGAATGTGAAACGTAAGCTAATGAGATGTTTTGTTTCTCGTTTCAGTTACTAAGGAAGGAAGTCAGAGAATGTGAAACGTAAGCTAATGAGATGTCTTGTTTCTCGTTTCAGTTACTAAGGAAGGAAGCTTTGAGCAATTATACAATCATTCATCACCGTGCTGATATGGGCAATTATTACACATGCACTTGATGCTTGTTACAGGAAAAGCAGATGAACCATTGTTCATTCTTGGTTGATCAGTGTCTTAAGAAGCTTTATGGTCTACAAATGACGATATATGTTCAGTCACCTTGGATAAGGAGAACCTTTGATTGGCTTCTGACCGTACTTTCTCCATGCCCACAGATCAGATGGAACTACTTCTCCACTTGGCCTACTATTTGCAGCTGCTGGTGCTGGAATGCAAACCACCTTCTTTGCCTGGCTCTTCCTGTAGTTATTGGGATGCAATGAACTTAGCTTTCCAATTGTCTTCTCAACAACTCAAGATTGATTCAAGAATAAGAAGAACAGCCTGAATCTAATGAAGAAGATCACGATGATCGACACTGGACAATATTTCTTATGGTTCTATAGATTAAAGTATACTTATACTTTCCTAGAGCTACTCCTATACATCAAATCAATTGCCATTTTTAGGCAGAAACATCACAAATAATTCGGCATGCTTTGTTCAGAAAAGATGAAAGTTGTGAAAAATACCTATTAAAACACTGTTATAGATTCAGAATTCAGGTGGATTAGGAAAGGAAAAAAGTAGCTTCATATAAGTACGTGAAGCTAAGTCCGGGCATGCTATTACAACACCAATTGGACTATATTTCCAAGGTTGATTAAAACCGATTAAAAAAAAAAAAGGATTTATGCTTTGCCGTGTACTTTGTACAGATGCTTAAACCTAATATAACGAATATCTTAATTTAAAGAATGGTAATTACGCAGTTTAGACTACAAAGTCAATACCAAACTGGAAACCCTAATTATGAGATGTTCGTTACCATGCTTGTGTAACCAATTTGAGTTTCTAAAAAAATTCATTGGTCCAACATGCTCGTGATGATCAGTTTCTTCTATTAATGAAGTAATAAAAATGAAAAAAATTACATAAAAGGAAGTTGCATTAAAATCAAAGCCAAAGCATATTAAAGTCATGGAAGCAAGTGAGATGAAACTAAATTAATAATTAACATCCAATACCTTCTCTTGATTCCCAGATTTTGTGGAGATGAGATCTGCACTTGCCCGCTTTCCTCCATCAAGCAACTTTTTGAGCTGTTACCATTAATCATGTCGGTTGAAATCACAGCAGACGTCTTGAAACCCCTCGGCGAAGAAACATCGTTCATAGCCGAAGAATCGCAGGGAGAAACAGGCAACTTAGTTTGATTACTGGGAGAGATCTGAATCCTTGAGAATATGTTGCAGGGATTATTATTCGTCTCCTCATCAAAAACCTTATGAGCAAGAATATTACCACTGTTTGCACCGCAAAAACTACCTCTGGTGCCATCGACACTAATACTAAGCATATCTGTCGAATTTCGGCTCCCAAAATAGCTTGAGCTGGCCTCGTTAAGCTCGTGAAGAAGCGGATCTCTCATTTCGCAAAAAGGGTCGCCGAATCCATCCTCTCTATATCCGTCTTCGTTGGTTGTTGGTGGAAAATTGACATGATCGGACACAAAGTCCCAGCTGGAAACAGGAAGATCAGGTTGTGCAAGAGCTCCCCCACTACCTCGAATTATGTCAGTCAAGTCACCTTGATGGTTCTTCATCCCTAGGTCAAAGAACTTGCTGATGCTACTGACCCAAAACGCTAGTAAGATATTGAAGAAGAAGAAGACAAAATCATTTTAAAACTCTGGATTAACTCTAGTTTGGTTTCTGTTTCTCAGCAACATAAAGATGGCATGCAAAATAGATTTTTTGCTTTGATCTATTGATTTTTAGGGTAAAAAGACACAATATTTTCTCCAGAAGTTTGAATGTTAAGAGCGTGTTGTGGTGGTGTTTTTGCTCACTTCTTACCAAGACAAAACAAAAGAAGGTCATCAAGGAGAAAGAAAAGAATGGTGGAGAGTCGCTGACTTTTCATACAAAACAGCTTCTCTACTTGTACACGCAACACACTAACAAAAGAGAGAGGAAAACGAAAAATCGAAGTGAGAATAAAGTAATAATGTAGAGGTTTAGGCAACTGTTTAATGTTTTATAATTAAGATAATTATGTGTCTTGTCTATGAGTTTGGTCTACTTCTCTCTCTTCTTTTATGTAAGAAGTTGGGGAAAATATGGCCTAGAAATGACTTTGGCCTAAAAAGATATTTTCCCGAGAAAACAAGTGATGGGAAAGTAAAGATGCGGCAAGTAGCCGCATTTCTCGGAAAATAACATTTCAATCAAACAAACTCTTCCCATCCCCTACCCTCCCTGTTTCCAATTGAATACCCAATTTGTATATGGCACGTAGTAGAATCCCATCTCACCTATTGGTATTGATATAATGTAGGCTTAAATGCAATTTACTATATAAACCCATTCATGACATTGTGTGTGAGTGCGTAATAGGTATAAGTATGGATCAAATAATCCAACCGAAGTGTTTCTATATGCTCAACAATTATAGTTAAAGTGAATATATATATGCAAAATTGGCAGACAATTAATGTCTTATGTTCCCTCGATCATTGTTTGTATCTTATTATCTCCTCCCCCTACAAAAACAAGAAAACAAAATAGAACTGGGATTCTCTGAGTATTATACACAGAGAGGCACCGAGAATCCGCCATGTGAGACTCCCTCGTATTTTAATCACTGCCACATTAAAATATGACAGCCGAATCATGAGTCGTTAACATGCCAACCTTAGCTCTTTGGCTCTGTCCTGCTCCAACGCTGACGATTGCCTGTGTCTGGTGATTTAATTATATATGAAGAATTGGAATGCCTTAATTAATTTTATTCTCGGCCATTTTTTACATATATATGCACGTCAGGGAGACATCTAACACCCTTCATCGTCAGCCGTCTACCGGCCAACTTCACCAGTCGCTTTGCCTGTGGCCATCTGTCCATAAGGACGGCTAGGATTGGATCCCACCTGTAGCCTCTTTTCTTTTTTCTTTTTTTGTTGATTGCACTCGTTCTAAGCAGAATTGTTTTATCAATTAGATGTAGTCAAATTCGTTTATTGCATTCATTGTCCACAAGAATCCGAATATTGTTCCTAAATGAGGACCTCCCTCCTTTTTGTCCCTAGTGTCAAATATAATCAAATGAAGCTTAGCTTGATAGCCCTGGCGCATGCAACTAGCTAGTGTCCCACTTTGACCCACTTAATCAGCTAGGGTTTCAATTCTCAACTACTGATCTCTATGCGTATTGGAAAGTGACTAGAGGGCTGGAATTCAGAAGTTTTTGCATACTCACTGACCTTCCTATGATTTTCTAAGTAAGACCCCAGTGTAAATTACATCCAGTTGATTTCTTACTATATATGCTGGTGACCAGAAGTATAAGTAAGCACTGGTCATGCATGGAGTTAATTTTTCTCTTCATGCCATAAGTGGAATTAACATATTACCAAGCTTCCAATATTAAAACCAGTGTTTTTAAGTAGTGGGTTATCGGTTATACTATTTATTAGTTATTGCAGTAATTACAACTAATGGAGGATATAATTACAAACATGACTGGCACTAATAAATGTCAAGATAATAATCAAAATTGCAGTTGTGAACCAATTTAAAAAGGAATTAAAGCAATGCGACTTGGCTTCTAGGTTTGAAAGCCTGGCTGCAGTGGGATTCAGCACATGCCCTCAAGTTTCGGAACTTCACAAAAGTGACCAATAGTAGCAATGGCCGAGTGTTGCTGTGGCCGAATTTGGACTGTTGATGGACTTGGATCCCAAGTAAAATGCACACAGTAAAATTCAGGTAAAAGTAACTGATTAGACGACATAAAGCTTGACTCTTCTACAGTGGAATGGTTTGCGGGCGAAATTAATACTGACTTTGTAGTAGTCCCTATCATCTTGAGTTGGAAGAAGGAAACTTTTAGTTTGACGGTTCAAGAGCATATCACAGAGCACGATTCAAATGAAAAATTCCGACAAAATGTGTGAGAAAAGAGGTTTGTGATTCTATATATAGTATGTGTGTGTGTGTATGGTATTTCTATAAATTCGATCCACAACTTTAACGGCTTTTTCAATTATGAGATTATCATAATTTGATCATTCCAAATTATGAGGTTACCTTAAGTTACTGGAATCGATTCTACACTACACATTGGTAACTGCTAAACTATCATCAATGCATGTGGTTAAATTAAGTGTTTTCGTGACTTACTGAGGTCTTGGATAGTGTGGCACGTGGTGCATATCCCATGTGGTAACTTTAACTCCAATGAGAACAACTTCAAACCTTTTAGCCCTTTAATTAGGGGATCATTTAGAGATTCCCAATCCCAAATGCAAATCCCACTTTAAGTGCAATTCAAGCTAAAAAAACCGTAGTAATCCAATCACATCCATCCCTTTATATGTTTTTTTTCTCCTCATGTTGCCTTCTTTTGTGAACTTATAAATATGGATAAAACATAGAAATCTCTTTCATTGTTTTATTCATTTTAAAGATTCTTTTATTCTTTAAATAATTTAAAAGAATTTTGTGATATTAAAGAAGATATTTATTTTATTAAATTTCTATCAAATTATTTTAAATTCATCACTAGAGTCACGTCAGAGTAGTATTAAATTAATGTTCATCCTTATTAATTACTAAATAAAATATATTTATCATATCGATTATAACTAAAAATTTATTAATAAGTGACAATTATTTTAGTAAAATTGATTAATTTTATGTAAATTGGATATAAATAATAAATTTATCTTTTCTTCATAAGTAATTATAACGTTAATTAATTGAAATCTATATATTATAAATTAAGCAACTAATTCTAAAATTGGTTTATTATTTAAATTTTATTTTAAATAATTTTTAAAATGTAATAATAAAACAGTATTACAAAATAAAACTATATTTAATAATTTTCACAAGTTCTATGAAACTGAAAAAATTCGCAATCAAAAGTTACAAATAAAAAAAATGTTAGAACGGAAGCAGAAGCTTAAGAAGTAAAACCGAACCACCAAAAGTATCAATTCCCTGTTTGTGTCAGACATGATTGTTAGAGAAAGGTTTTGTTATCATGGATTGTGGCATCTAATCTAATCAAGAGTTGGTGGTAATTTTAAATTGGGCACTAACGACATGAAAGCTTTGAAAGGTAAATGGCTTTGGCTTTTGATGCAGTTGGTCATTAGTCATCTTTATGGTTAAGAACAGACCCACTTACGCAGTCAACTTATAATAATTCAGTCAACGGTTTGATAAATTTTTAAGTAACTGATGAGAATGATAAGATGAAGGGGATGAAGTAAAGCAAGGATCTTGGACTGATGGCAGAAGTATTAAGGTATTAATTACTAGTGATGAACGAAATTAATAAAAGCAAACTTCCCTTAAAAGAGATCATTATATTCAAATGATTTATAACACTATGTTGTAAGTTACAGTTTACCTTAAACTCTAACTTACAACATAGAGAGCAAATTGAGAGCATAAAATCAATTGAAGAGTTGAGAAATCCCATGATCAGTGACCAATTCATATACATTACAAATTTAGAAGATGATTCATGGCTCCCTCTATCTTCCTCAGATGACAAGAAAAGCCAAAGACCATTTGACTGCCTAACTATTCAAAGTGCCGGTTGACCCCAATATTCATCCCCGATCTGTGCATGTGCTCTTGCGCTTCACCGTCACGTACGATATGTACTTATCCTTTCTCTGGAAATGTAAGCAAACCCAAAAGCCCAGGTCACCTTCCAGTCCAGTCCACTAAGACGTTTCAAACCCTAAATCGAAGCTCCAAAGTGAGTTGTGTTGAGTTCCCTAACTTCTCCTAGCAAATCCTTTTGCAATTATTTTCACACAAAAATCCTTTTTCTTATTGTTATTGCAGTACTATTATAAAGATGGTCCTCAACTCTGCAAGGCCACTCTTAACTAGGAGAATTGATTAATATACAAACATAATAAACATAAACATAAACATACAATATATTTTATTATATAACTTAATAATTTTCTTATCGTGTCTCCTAAATCACTTTTGAAATTGGTTTATTGTAACTATTGTAGACGTACACATGCTAGGCCTCTAACGATATCTACATAAGCGTGTTGAGAAAATTTTACAATTGTTGAACAGAAGTTCAAGCAAGAAGTATCGGTTCATTTAGAACCTAAGCTTATTTATAATAGAATTATGACTTTTTAGTAATTTAATTGAAATAAAATTCTAATTTTAATTAAACTTTAAATAAAATTACAATTAATTCTAAACGAAAATCAATTGAGCCCAAGTAAGATTTAATTTCTCTTATTGTTCTTTATTTATTAAATATTTTATATTTAATCCTAAAGTTTCCCAAACTTTACAATCAAATCTAATTTGATTAATATATCTTTCTCTCTTCACTTATTTTTTGTGTGTAACCCATTACATTTCTGGATGTGTTGGCTATGGATATAAATTTTAATCTTAAATCATATTTATTAATAGATAAATTAAACTCCTTTAAATTATATTTAATTAAATAATTAAATAATTTATATCTATAGATTACGTTTAATATATTTAATTAAATAATTAAATAATTTATATCTATAAATTATGTTTAACAATACATCATGATTACCAAAATATAGGAATACAATAAAATTTTTTCATATAATTCAATTCTTCTATTATAGAGCATGAAGTTAATGTCAATCATATTTGAATCCAATCATATTAGTTATCTACTATTATAATTGGTTTATTAATGATATTTGAAAACTATTTTCAAAGTGTCATTCTATCTTGATCGAGGATTTTCTAAATTAATACCAATCGAGAATAATATATCAGTCTCCCTAATCACTTTACGGTGATGAACCTTATATTGATATGCAACTACCTCCATATCCTTTATGCTATATATCTAATGACTACCATTTAAGCTACTCTTGACAAGGATGGGCCATACAAAGTATCATAACATAATAATTTCTTATTGTGTACTTTAAAGATCTTAAATCAAAATATCACTTATACAATCATCATAATGAGACTTTTTACAAATATACAATTAATGCTCTAAAAGAAATTCTCATATGGGGTCAATTTAGTGAACTTATTCTCTAAAAATCACTCACACATTTTTTAAAGTATCTTCGTACTTTAGTATATGAGATCAACTACGTATTACATAAGGAAGAAACTTTAGGGTTGGCAAGGGTTGACCAGACCTCAAGTCTAGTGATTGTATGTTTATACAGTAAAACCTCTATAAATGAATATTTTTGAGACCTGAGAAATTATTATCTTATACGGAGTTATTAATTTATCGATAAATGAATATTTTATTAATTTATCGATAAATT
>JAOTAY010000007.1:1941316-1966926 GCA_025629805.1 Erythroxylum baracoense | reverse complement strand
CCGTGAGAGCGCGAGGCCCGAGAGGCCGAGGCTCAAAGCGGACAATATCTGCAAGCGGGTGGTCTGGGCTGTTACATCAAGAATACTTACAAGTAAGACCAATCACTAAACTGTTTATTTTCTTTTTTTTTAAAACAAATTCAAAGGTCAAAATTGTACAAGTAAGCAAGGCCATAAAATTCAAGAATAAATTGCTTGCCAAATAACATAAATCCTCACCTATCATTCTTTCTTATAAAAACTATACTAGCTAGTCCTATAGCTACTAAATGAGCTCTTGGGGGAAAAAAACCAGTTCATATGAATCTTTTGCTTGATAGCTTGTATTAAATTCGATTAGTCATTCATTGTTAGTATTCACCTAGAATTATCAACTGTAAGGGACATATCGCCATCTGCTAGTTCATAAAACTATTTGTACATAAAGTTGCCAACCCCTCTACATCTATAAAGGGTGCACCTGGTGCCCAAAAGCCTTATTTCTGGTCCCACCCAAGCTTAAGCCTCCAAAATCCTAAGAACCATATCTCATATTACAAGAACCATACCATCCTATCCTAAAGTCAACCTTTTCAATTAGACCTCCCTAGTATGATCCATTTAGAGAGAAATGGATTACTAGCATTACAAACATCTTCAGAGCCTAGTTAATCATAAACCTTAAAAATACATAGAAAGATGTACTGTAGTCGCATTAATATTTAGTAAAATACATTAAAATATTTTAAATAATAACAAGAATTCAAAAGTTGACGCTTCTCTTACCTTCCATTATTTTAAATTCATAACATGGGTATAACAATTAACAAATTCAATTAAACAACAAAAGCAGGCGTTAAAAAACACTTATCTAAACATTAGATTTGATCCACAATCATTTGACTGGTACTCACAAAAAAATTATGATACAGTGAACAAAATAAATATATATATTGAGAACTATAGTTTGGTAAAAGAAATCAAACCCTTTTTATAGGGATTAAGATTTCGTGATTATAAGGATTATAATATCTTTACATAATAAATTGATAAAGTGGATTTATTCTCTTTAAAGTTACATGAGTAATTAGCTTTTGTTTCTCAGTGGAAAGAGCAATTTAAACCGTAACGTTTATACCAAAATCTAAGTTGAACCTTAACTTTTCGAAGCATTCAAGTTGAACCCCTAACAATTACAAAACATTTAAATTAGACCTTACTTGGATGAAAAATCTGACGGAGTTTGGCCTCTATCAGTTAAATGCCACGTGACTCTTTTTTTTGATATGGAATTATTTTCTAAAAGAATCGCATAAAAGTGGGACTGAGATTTTTCTATTTAAAATGGAAGTGGGTTACATTTAAACACACCGCATAAAAGTTAGTGTTTAAAATGGAAGTGGGTCGCACTTATCTTAGAGACTAAGTTTCAGTCCAGAAGGATGTTGTCAGCATACAGGTGGCCATGAATTAGAGGTTTTGGCTAAGCTGAGTGGAGGTATGCGAGGTTAGAGACTGCTATGTGGGCCATTGGAGGGATCAATTACCTTCTTAATGTTCCTTTGTGAGAAAAATAATGAGTTGATCACAAAGTGAAGAAGATATGAAAACTTGATCTCACCATAAAGAAGACTTCATGAATGCAACTTCCATCACCAATTTCTTTATCTTGTGGTTGGAGATCAAATATACTATGACCTTATGAATGGGCACATAAGATTTCTCAACTTTCCTAATTTCAACCTTTACTTGTAAAAAATTTTGAGGAAAATGGAGATCCTTAGAAACTATCAGAAATAGTTGATTCCCAAGTGAATCATTAGAGAATAAAAGAACCTAAACCTGTCTACGGAAAGCTATGTACTTGCTCAGTAACTTCTCCATCTTTTCTTGCTCATACTTTCTAAGAACATCCAATTTCTCTTCACTTATAGAGCTTGTAAGGAGCTTCCTAAGTGAAAATAGAAGAATATATTAACAAAATCCTGAGAAAGATTGTAAGTCAGATGAACAATGACAATGTTGATAGAATTAGATTTCCATTTCTTTAGTGTCCAATCCAGAGTCTTGTATCCTTCTTGTAATCATTTCCAAGACCAATATAGACCTTCTCCATTTGACTATCCTCCATTGTTTCTTCAGCTGTAAGCCCCTGATCAATCTCAACTACTTTTAATCATCTAACACACAGCAGAACCACTAAACGCAAACCTAATAATCAAAAATGGTTTAAAACTTTCCTTTTTTTGTCTTCATACAATCAAAGACTATAACAAAACAGACTATTAGCTACATTTTTTTGCGATAATATGCAGATCGTCACTAAATGTCCACATTTGGCAATGATTTCCTAATTTGTTGCCAAAAGTCATGATTTTGGTGATGTTATAATGTATCATTGTTAAAGCAATATCTTTAGCGATGATTTTCTTGAGTCGTCACAAAAAGTCCCTATTTTTGCGACGGTATTTCGTCACCGAAGGTCAAGCTTTTGGCAATGATAGTTTCAAGCGTTGCAAAAAAATGTGGGCGTTTGTGACGAAATTGGTAATTCATCGCCAAATGTGGAGTTTTTACAATGAAACCTTAAAATAGTTGCCAAAAGTCAATATAAAGAATTTATAATTAATAATGTTAAATTGATAATTTTTTAAGCTAACTATGCTTAATAATCCTAAGGTTAATTATAATTGAAATTTATATATGAATTTTCATTTCCCTTCTTTATAAATTTGTTTAAATTTTTAGTTAATGCATTAAAAATATATAAATTATCCTTTTGGATATAAAAAGATAAACATACCTAAAATTTTAAATTAACAAGATAAAAATATAATCAGCTTAAGTTGACTACTATTCTTAGTCATTAATATTTATGAACAATAAAATAATAATAATACATATAAATGTTGGAATATGGTAAGCAATATAATATAATGATATATGGTAAGTACTACAAGATGTTAATTAAAAGTTTAACAATTCTTACAGATAAAATAATAAATAAAGTTATATGCCTAATATTTCGTTGAAAAGGAAATTAAATAATTATTTTTTTAGATTCCAAGTGACATTAGTGTAGGTGGAAAAGACAAAGGGGTTTTCAATGTCTGGATTCCCAAGAAGCCTCCTTGAATGCTCTAATCCATCAATTGAAACAGTTAAAGATCGTCTCTTAGGGTTTGGTGAATTGACACTCTCTTCTAATAACTTCTTTGCTTTAACTAAAATTACAGAAGATACAGTGAACGATTTCCCAAATGCAGTATGCATAACGGTATTAGATGAATTGCATGTACTAAGCATTCTAGCTAATGATCAAACATAATAGAATAATCAAATTAAACAGTAGTAGGAAGTTAAATTCAAACACATGCATACCCAATTCATAAACTCCATGATCTTCACAATAAACAAACAGTTTTTACAATCAAGCACTGTTCTGAAACAACAAAATTTTCTAATCTTTTATGAACCATCGGGACATCACCACTGCCTCCATTTTCATCTATGTTCTCTTGAAGATTCGACGAAGCTTAAAATAACATATAGTATATACAATAAGATGTTCATATAATAGCTTTATAACAGAAAATGAGATATAGATAATAAAGAGAGGTAGTTTAGATGATACTAAAAACCTTGAAAAAGAAGATTGGTCATAGAAAGCAAACAGTGATTAATGTTTGATGAGGGGATTTGTTCTACATTGATTTGTTCTTCATTAGGGACAATTTTTTCACATTCCTTCCATCATTGAAAACTAGTCGCTATGTCGACATTCTGTGACATTTCCACCATCAAAAACTAGTCATCACTGCTATATTCCTAGATCTAGCAGAGCTCATTCCTACCATCAAAAACTCATCGCTACGTCAACATTCTGAGATGAATTAATATTAACAGTTTTATTTTGAAAAGTCAATAGAAGAATTATTATTTGAATGTTCCAACATTCTAGCAATGTTAATTTTGTGATCTATCAAGTGAGACTACTTCATATGATAAGATTGAGAATGTTACATGTGTATGTACTATGCTTATGGGATGCATAAACATCCTTTACACCTCCAAAATATGACTGCTTCTATTTACATAAACATCCTTTGTAGAATCCTCTAATGAAAATAGTTGTGTAATTGTCATTTAGCTTTAAATTATCTTAATAATTACCTTGTCAATTTTGAGTTACTCCATTATATATATGTTTTCATAAATAGATTCAATTGTGTGTATGCTAAAAGATTTGGTCTTTTAAGAATAAGAGTAATAAGTTGTTAGTTTTGAGTTTTAATTGTTATGTCTAATATATACTCTATTTAACTTTTAATTGTTATGTCTAATCACAAACTTATAACACATTGAAATAAAGTCATTTTGATGGATACATTTATATACTATAAGTGGTAGATATTTGGTGTAAAAGCACTCATATGGTAAATATGTATATAAATATCCGTTACAGAAGTAACGTTCATTCTCTAACAGACGTTTCATCAAACAATTAGCATGCTTTTCTCAAATAAGCATGGAAGGTTGAAAAAAAAGTCGACCAATACACATCTAACATAAAAACACAATTCACCATATTTCTGATTTTGACCATTTGACTTTTAATTGTTATGTGTAATCACAACCTCATTACACATTGAAATAAAGTCATTTTGATGGATACATCTATATACTATAAGTGATACAATCAAATGTAAATATGTACGCAAACATCTGTTGTAGAACTAGCCTTTATTAAAGCATATCATCGAACAGTGAGGAGGCCTTTCTCAAACAAGCATGGAAGATGGATAAAAATTGTTGACCTTCTACACATCCAAGTCAGAAACACAATTCACCATCTTCCAAACACAAACACAAACACAAACTTAAACACAAACAAATACCAATATACCATAAGCAGAACACAAAACTTAGATAAACTCCTAAACGTAGCAATAACACAGAGCACAAGAAGGAGGGTTTGAAAATAGATAAGAAGAACAATATCAACACAAGTAATGACACTTTTTCGATGATGATGACCATAACATATGAGATGATCACAACAGAGGGGACGACACTTATTTGATGGTGATCGAAGAGGAAATATGATGGCTAACACGAAAACAAACAGGGTTTCATTTTGGTGTTAATAACCTAGTAGAAAATGACGTTGTTTATAGTTAATCAAAACAACGTCGTATTAGATTAATTTGGAATAAATATACAATTTGACATCAATTCAAAAACCATAGCAAAATGGTGGGCCGTTACCATTTGGGTTGACCTTTGGTAATGACATTAATATAATATTATATCAATTACCATAAATAATTATATCTATTACGATGTAACTAAAAAATTATTGCAATATAGTAGACAATTGAAATCCATATTAAATATTAATATGATATTCTCAATAATAAAGTTAAATATTATCGACAATTATTGTATGTGTAAAAATAAATTTAGTTACTAACAATGTTATTTTAAAAATTTATAAAACAAACAACAGAAAATTAATTTTTATTACATAAATTAATTCTTTTTATTAATGTCTTTTAAAATATATGTTTTGACAATTTTATATGGTATGAAAGTACTCTAATTACTATATATAAATTGGGTTACATTTTCTAGAAAATTTTAATTACAAAAGGAAAGTTACGTAAATATAAAATTCAAAATAAATTAGTTGTTCTTATTAATGTCATTTAGAATATATGATTTGCAAATATATAAAAGGTGTTACAAAACTCTATTTACTATTTATAAATTCCATATTATTTTATATAATTTATATATTACCAAAAATTTTGAAAATATAAAAATCAAAACCATTTGGCAATTATTTTAGAAATTCATCCCTAGATATGATATTTAGTGATGAATTCTACATAGCATCGCTAAAAGGTTGATGGTGTATAATCATTTGGTGACAATTTCAGAAATTCTTCGCCAAATATGATATTTAGCGACGAATTATACATAGCATCGCTAAAAGGTTGACGACGTATAAGCATTTGGCGACTATTTTATAAATTCGTCAACAAATATGATAACTAACCATGAATTATGAATAGCGTCACTAAAAGGTTGATGGTGTATAAACATTTGACAACGTATTTTAAAAATTATCGCAAAATGTTGAAACATTTTAAAATATAAAAGAAAACGACATCTTTTCCTTCCTTTTTAAGATGGGTTGCTAATAATTATAATTAATATGATAAAATTTTTAGTAATATTGTTTATTAAAAAATTAAAAACATAGATGAAAAGATTTTTGTCTATGTTTTTAAAATCGTCGCTGAAGCTTTTTAGTTACATTTTGAAAAATGGTGCCAATAACTTTTAGAAACACAACAAAAATTTTTTCTATGTCTACTATATCGTCGTCAATAATTTCGAGCGACGATTAATAATTTGTTGCTAAATATTATTGGTTACGTTAAAAGTAACATAGATAATAACATTTAGCTACGAAAACTAAGCATATCAAAATATCATTCGCGACAATTTTTTATATCATCTATGCTCTCTTTTCGCTATGTATATAGCTCGTAGAAAAAACATAATTAGCGACGATTTATTAAAAATAACCCCTATAGTATTTTGCTAACTGAATTTTGAGATGAGAATGAAGGACTTTTAGCAACAAAAATTTTTGTCACTAAAAGTCCCTTCTGTTGTAGTGATGTAAATCGAAACCTTGTTGAGATAAGAAGTGTGAAAACTTTTTTTTAGAATTAAAAAACTCATTTAATAAAGAAAATGTATACATCCAGACAGGAGGGTCTCCCTCGTGCGTGGGATAGACCATTTGACACTAAACCAAGTTAAAATAAAACGATGACGCACAAACAAACTAAAACAAGGTCGTTTTACAATTATGGTATAACGACCCCCCACTTTCTCGAGCCCTTGAGAAGTTTCTCGAATTGGGAGGGAGGAGGCAATGGCGGAGCTCTATCGAAGTGCTAGCTATCTGTTTATCTCCCCGGGGTTCTTCTACGTTTTACTCTTCTCCAAGGATATCTCAAACATAGGTAACATACTCTTTTTCGTGATTGCGATAACTTGTAGCAATTAGGGCAAACTTAGTTTGTTCCATCTCTACAGACTCTTCTCTGGCTATTTCTCTCTGCATTGAAGATTAGAGGGGACGGTCGCTACTCAGGTAAACTTCTTGACTGAGTTTATTCTCCCCCTTTTTGAATATGAATCTTTACAAATAACCCTCTATCTGTTGGTAACAGGGACTCAATAATGATCCATTAAGCATAGAGCGACTTGTATGAAGTTTTCCTGAGAAAACCCCCACCTATCCACCAAATAAGTTCAGAAAGCTAATATTGCCATATTTTTTGTAGATAGTTGAATTTGTGAACTGCTAGAATTTCAGATATGTTCTGCTCTGTACTGATCTGAGTCCATGGATGCATGAATTAGTATTGAGTAACTAGGTATTAGAAAAATCATTAAGGACTAGACTCTCCATGTGAGAGTCATTCCTCTACTACAGTGTAGGTTCAACTGATGTAGAATCAGTTGTTCCCTTATGCTAGCCGTAGTAAGGTCTGTAAGAGAGAATGGAGTATTTGATTGCTCTCTGAACCTTCTGTTGTTGCTCTCAGTCCATATTGTTTGGGCACATGTAGCAACCGAGATTAGAATGATATTCCTGTCATGTTTAGAAATATTTAGATGAGATAGTTCTAGTAAGATGCCAGAGAGTCTGTTATAGAAAATCCCAGGAATACATAGTGTAAAGATTTTATACCAAATCTTTCTTGAGAAAGCACACTCGAAAAAGAGATGGTCTCTAGTTTCATCCTCAAGATTACATAGGGAGCACATTTTAAAGGAGGATAGGAACTTCAGCCTATCCACAGTGCTGAGTTTGATAAACTTAGCTAGCCAGAGAAGAAAACTGGCATTAGGTCTAAGAACCTTGTTCTAAATTAGGGGGTACCATCCTACCCTATTAGCAGACCCATCCCTAATTTTTTTAGCTTCTTTTACAGTTATATCTGAAACTAGGATCCCATTCCATGGGTAAATATCCCTCTCCCTATGGCTTCTAAAATATAGAATGGAAAAGTGTCTAATCTCATCTGATGTTAGCAACTAAATTCCATTTCTACCTATTTTTAGGAGCTTTTTTTGTCTTAGGGAACCTCTCCAATAGAGTTCTTTCCATTTGGTTATGAATTAAAGCCCCTTGCTCTGTCTAGTTGTCATACCATAAGGAAATCTTATCCCCTGTCCCTATTTGACAAGTGATGTTCTGTTGGACTTCATCCCTCATTCTTAGAATTTGGTTAAAGAACCAAATGTAGCTGTCTTTGATTCTTAGAGCCCAAAAGCTCTCACCATTCAATATATAGATATGAATCCATTTGATCCACATTGATTGTTTTTCACCTAGAATTTTCCAAATCCTCTTGAGCATTAATAGACTATTTTTCTTGCTAATTGATTCCAAACCTAAACCTCCTTCTTCTCTCGGTTGACAAATAGTCCTCCAACTAACTTTTGTTATTCCTTTCTCACCATTTCTTTTCCCCCATAGAAACTACTTCATCAACTTTTCAATTGATTTAATAAGCCTTTTGGACAGAAATAGGTAGGAATACCAGTAGGTTTGCATTGACGTAATAACCAACTTTAGAAGTTGAAGTTTCCCTCCATAGGATAGGGCTCTATTAGTCCATGAACCCAATCTTTTCTGGATTTTTTCTATTAAAAGGATACATTCACAAAACCTTAGTCTCTTGGATTGAATAGGAATTCCCATATATAAAAGAGGAGGATCTTTTCTTTCCATTCCCGTAGCTAGTGACAAGGCATTAGAAAGATGAGAAGCACTTTTGGAGAGAATGAGGTAACTTTTTTGAACATTAATACTTAGACCTGACACCTCCTTAAAGGAATTGAGTGTACTCATCAATATAGTGGCTAAGTGAACATTAGCCTTGCTTAGAAGGATGAGATATCTGCAAAACATAAGCTTGTAAGGGAGAGTTTCTTACATTTTGAATGAAATCTGAATCTGGAATCTTTAAAAGTGTTATGCTTCAGTATTTGAGTAAGGACCTCTATGTAAATTAGGAATAGATAAGGGGACAGAGGATCCCTTTGCCTAAGCCCTTTTTTTCCTTTAAATAGCTCAGTAGGACTCCCATTTATTAATAAACCGTAGGAAGCAGTAGTAATGCATTCTTGAATCCACCTTCCGAAACTCTAGGAGAAATTCATGACGTCTATGGTTTGTAGCGAAAAATTCCAGTTCACACTATCAAAAGCTTTCTGTAAGTCCACTTTAATAGAACAATGTTTTCTGCCCCCTCTCAAAAGCTCCTGCACTAGAAGAATGTTATTCCCAATATCTTTACCTCTCATAAAAGCTCTTTGATTATCATTGATGAGAAAATGTAGTACCTCCTTCAGTCTATTTGCCAAAATCTTGGTTATGATCTTATAAAGGAAATTTGTATAGGAAATAGGTCTGAATTCATTCTAGGAGGTCGGGTTAGAGTTTTTAGGGACCAAACAGAGAAAAGTCTTGTTGATCTCCTTAAGTAGTACTTCTTTTAGAAAAAATTTGTGCATAGCCTCCTTAACTAAACTCCCCACACTACTCCAGGATTTTTGATAGAAAACCTCATTCAATCGATCAGGTCCAGGTGCCTTAGAGCCATTCATATCAAATACAACCCTCTCTATTTCCTGATCTGAGATTGGTCTAATTAACAAAGAAGCCTCATGTTCAGGAATTCTTGCTTGAATATACTGCCTTAGATCAGCACCAAACCCTGGAGGGGCAATATCTGAACCTAAGAGATTTCTGTAAAAATTCATTGCATCCTTAGCAATTCCTTCTTGTCCATAAACAACATCTTCATATTCAGATTTGATGGAAGTGATTCTATTTATATTCTTTCTAGCTAACACCGAATTAAAAAATAACTTTGTACGTCTATCTCCTTCCTTTATCCAATTAATCCTGGCTATCTACTTCAATAAAAAACATTGATTGTCCACCAATTTCAAGTAGTTCTTAAGGGCTTCCCTTTCAGCTGTAGCTAGTGATTCATCAGTAGGATTTTCTGCCAACATTTTTTGTATGACAGAAAGATTATCTTTAGCAGTTTCTATCTCCTTAGTGATATTCTGACCTCTTTTTTGAGTGAAAGCTCTTCAATTCCTTTTTAATAGACTTGAGCTTTTGGAGGAATATATACTGTTTTGTTCCATAAAACTCTTACTCCAACCCCTTCTTTATAGGTTCTTAAAACCATCCATATTGACCAGAAAATTGTTGAACCTGAACGGATGATGAGTTCTGGTAGTAGTAAACAAATTTTCAATCCTCATAAGAGTATGGTCAGAAATTCCAAGGTCTAGAAATTTTACTGAGCAACCTGAGAATGTATTGAGCCATTCCACATTGACTATTACCCTGTCCAATTTTTTCCTAATGTGCCAAATAGAGCTTTGTTTGTTTGACCAAGTGAATCTATGCCCCTCAAATTTTAGATCTAAAAGTTCCACATCCTGCATACAATCGAACAAATCAAAAGAATAATTGAGTAACTTACAATTACCTTCTGCTTCCGATCCAAGTAGAGGGGTGTTAAAGTCACCACTAATTGACCATGGAGCATTAATCGAAGCCTTAATTCATTTTAGAGAATTCCAGAGTTCAATTCTTTGGAACACAATATTAAAATCATAGACAAAAGTAACGAAAGCATATCAACTTTCCATTTTGAAATAGAGCTAATGTGAAGAAATTGCTGACTAGATTCAAGGGCTTTCACCTCCACAAATTCCCCATCATAAGCAATAATAATCTTTCCATAGGCATGACTTTGGTAGTTTGTAAGAAACTTCTATTTACTACCCAAACTATATAGTTTATTCAAATTAACTTCTCTAATTTTGGTTTCCAAAGAATAAAAGACCAGAGGTTTTTCTTTTCCAACAAAATCCCTTAACGCGTTTAGCCTGGAGGGGTTATTTATTTCACAGACATTCTATATAATTAGAGTCATAAAATGTTACTTTCACCTTTGGAGCCTTTCCTATTGCTTCTGTAAAAACTTTTATGAAAATAAGTTGGGTTCTTTTCAAAGGATTGTAGTTGGTTTTTCTCTCCTAAAGGGCATTATTTAGCTTTATTTTAATAAAGGGAAATCATTGTTTTGCAAGTTAAGATTGGACATGTACATATCTTACAAATTATCATATAAACGAAAAGAAATGAAAAGTTTTGCAAAATCTATTAAAATGAAGAAGTAGGTCAACCTGGGAATCATCTCCTAGATAGTACAAGAATACGGTGTGTCTAAATGAAAGTGAGACTTACTTTTATTTTAAATATAAAAAGTCACGTAAGCCATAAGGGTCCCAATTTTATGCAATTAAGAAAATAATTTCACATAAAAAAAATGCCATGTGGCATTTAATTGACGGATGCAAAATTCCGACAGATTTTTCATTTAGGTAAGATTTGATTTGAATATTTTGTAAAGATTAGGATTTAACTTGAATGTTCCAAAATGTTGAAGTTCAAATTAGATTTTGGTGTAAAGGTTGGAAATTGTTCTTTTGGGCTTTGTTTCTTCGTCATTTTTTGTTTGAAGTTCTAGCAAGAATTATTCAAAAAGAAAAAAAAGAGTTCTAAGCTAGAATAGCAGAACCTTACGCCTCTTTTAGGGTCATCATAATCTCACCACCGACACTAGTTGGTAGGTCACTTAACAAGCCACCACCTGCAGTCCGGCTGTGAAAAGCCTTACATGAGAGTCACATGCACTGTCCACAGCTTTCGACTTTCCTCCCACGCACTGAGGTGTCTAGGCATATGCAGTAGCATCCTCACCTGTGACCAAGTTCTCAGGCGTTGCATTCTTCCTTCCAGCACAACTGAAGGTCTGGTTCCTTGTACTGCTGATGTGTTTCGCCAAATTTGTCCTCTTCTTACCACAACCCATCCTGTTCTCTGGTGTTTCGGGTTTAACATTTGGGTTTTTCATAAGATATTAATTTGCCTTGTGTATACCTATTAGGTTTTGGTTTGTGTGACTGTCTCATAGGTGCTATGCCGCCATTGCTTTTGTCCAGCCTGATTTGTTTCCCTTTGCCACTATTTGTTTTATACCCTACACTTTTCATGGCACTAGACTGTTCATTCGGGATTGCCACAAATCTCTTCGTTCATCACAAGGCTTTGTTTTACTTGGGCTTCTCATTTGGTGACCTAAAACTGTTAAGTTGTTTGGTTTGGTCCTCTACAACGTTACAGGTTTACCTATCGCGCCATTTTTTACCTATTTCTGCGGACATATATAAATACAGCAAATTCTCTATAAATAAATATTTTTAAGGCGTGAGAAATTATTATTTTATACAAAGTTATTAATTTATCGATAAATAAATATTTTATTAATTTATCGATAAATTAATATTAATTAATTATAGAATAATTTTTATTTTGTACATTATATTTGTCAAATTAAACAATTAATTTTTTTCCGTAACTAAAAAAAGAAAATAAATAAACAATTAATTAATGATGGTGCATTGTATTTAAGTCTATTAATCTTGTCAAAAATAAGTTTATTAATCTTAGGTTAACATGATTCAAAATAGAGTGCATGTAGGTACATTAGAATATGAAGTGTTGTGAATTGTTTCAAGTATACAGTACTGTATAGAGTTTATAAATAGATACATGTACCTTAACTTCACATGCCAAAATATAAAAATTCATATATTATATCTTCTCTTCCATGTCTACTCATTTGAAAGGTGTAAAAAAGTCTTCGCTAACTAATGAGATGAGAAAAACATTATGTGAGTACAAAAATCAACATCCCTCTTCAAGTCAAAAAGATTTGCAACAGTGGATTCAATAAAAGTTTGATATCTTTATTAGTCAGTCAATAATATCAAATACTCTTAAAAGGTCAGCAGTGTATTTGTCAAAAGAGATAACAAATAGCAATGTTAAAAGGCACAAATTAACAAAATATCCCGAATTAGAAAAGGTATTGTATGAGTGGTTTCTCCAATATCAAGAGAAAGTGAACATGAATAGAGAAATGATTCAAACGAAAGCAAGAGAGTTTCTACAGAAGATGTATGGTGATGCAAATCCAGAATTTAACTTCTCAAAGTGGATGGCTAGAATAGTTCAAGGCGAGACATGGGATTAAGTCTTATAGAAGGTTTGGTGAAAGTGGTTCAATTGTCATGGAGAATATTGAAGAAGATGTACCTGAAATTTGAGCTAAATTGGACAAATTTCATTGGAGGGATATCTATAATATGGATGAAACAGACTTATTTTATCGTTTGCAAGCAGATCATTCACTAGCTACAAAGCAATTAGAAGGACAGAAAAAGGACAAGGAAAGACTTACTGTTGTTGTTTGTTGCAATGGGGATGGTTCAGATAAAGTACCTCTTTGGATTATTGGTAAGTATGCTAATCCTAGATGCTTTAAAAATGTGAATATTGACAATCTTAATTGTCATTATCGAGCCAACAAGAAAGCATGGATGATTGGATTACTCTTTCAAGAATTTGTTCGTTGGTTTGATGATAGACTGACAAGTAGAAAAGTGCTGCTTATAGTAGACAATTGCCTAGCCCATCCCAAGGTTATTGAAGGCTTGAGAAATGTTGAATTATTCTTTTTTCCTCCAAATACAACATAAAAAATTCAACCATGTGATGCTGGAATTATTCGATCACTTAAGATTTATCATCGACGTCATTTTTATTCTAGCATCTTGGAAGGCTATAAGATGGGAGCAATAAATCCTGAAAAAAGTAATGTCTTGGATGCTATCAATTTTATTAACGCTACTTGGAATATTGATGTGAAGGCCACAACTATTGCAAATTGTTTTAGACATTGCAAAATTCGATCCGAGGAAGGTATGCTTCTAGAAGAAGAAACTGGTGGTGTGGAAGGCATTCAAAGATTAGAGGAAGTTATTTCTAATTTACATTATAGAAATGTCATGAATGTAGAGCAGATTCTGAATTATCCTAGTGAAAATGAAGCTTTAATGGAATCGCCTACAGATGAAGAAATTATTCAAGGAGTAATGGGTATGGAAGATGATGACAATCAAGATCCAGATGATAGTAACACTATACCACATGTTTCTCCAAAAGAAGCTTTTCTTGCCGTAGAGACTTTGAAAAGTTACTTGCTTCAATATGAGAAGAATGTGCCGAATGTAGTTTATGCCCTCCAAAAAGTTAAAGATGAAATTGAATTCAGTTCGCATGAAAAGAAGAATTAATTGACTATAGATACATATTTTAGGAAAACATAAAATTTGAAATAATAATTGTTTAGGAAGTGTTTTATTTTATGAGTTATATATGTAATTTTCATACTTATTTAGTGAATTATTATTTTATATTTTTAGTGGGCCTCAAGGAATTTTTAAAAAAACTATTATCTTATGCATTTAGCGAGGTTATTATTTTATCCCATTGGCCCAAGTCGGGACCGGAGAAAATTATTATTTAATCGAGATTATTAATTTATCGAATATTCATTTATTGAGGTTTTACTGTAGGGCCTTGGGTTAGCCTCGGACTTGAACCGGTGACTATAAGTTTATAAGGCCTTGGGCTGGGCTCAAACCACCAAACTCGAGACTGATTCGAGACTTGATAAACCCATATAACAAAACGATGTTGTTTTGCCTCTAAACAAAACAACGTTGTTTTATCCATGAACATTGTTTTTTAGATAAAGTAAAATAACGTAGTTTTGCTTTAATGTAAAACGATGTTGTTTTACAATAGGTTCATCTCTTTTCTAACATCGCTTTACACTAGGTTCATTTCTTTTCTAATTTTCTTCCCCTTCGCGTCAACCACCACAGTTATCTCTTTATTCTCTCCCTCTCTCTCTCTCTCCCCCTCACCGTCGCCATCGACCCTCACTACCACTCGCCACTCGCACCCTTTGCCCTCCAGCCGCGACCGTACCTTCTCTTCACCATCCTTCCAATCTCCCCTTTGCATCGCTGCCCTAATGCCTCGCTTCCTCGTCACCCCATTGTCAGTATTTTTTGGTTTATCTTTGCTACCTACCTACTAAGGTAAAGTTCTTTCATCGTATTCTAATTTTAATTAAAGATTGAATTGTGAAATACTAGAATTTTTGAGATTGTTGTCATTGATGAGGTATATTTGTAGACTTACATGGTTACTTACACGAGAATGTATATGACAGTGTAAGTCATTATGAGTTTCACAAATTTACAAGATCATATACACGAATGTGAATTTTTTAGACCTATACGGTCACATATATGGGCATGTATATGACCATGTAAGTCCATGAAACTCACAATGACTTACACGGTCACATAAACTTCATTAGATATTTTTGCTAATTTATTGATCACATATACTCCTGTGTATGTGACCGTGACCTTATAAGAATATATACATGCCTATATGTTGTGTATGTGATCGTGTAAATCTACAAAAATAGCCAGCTTACACGATCACATACACGCTTGGGAAGTTTTGAATCACTTCAATAAGATTAAATTGATGGACGGACTAGAAAAAGTCGAATGTAAGTATTTTCAGAATATAGTGGCTGAGAGTTCAAAAGGAGAAACTTCTCATATAAAGAGACATGTAGATTCATGCAACAGAAAAAAGGTATTATTAGGAGGTCAAACATATTTGACTCCTAACCTTATGAGAGGAAACAATGAAGTGATTGCAATATCTTACAACAACAAATTCACTTATAACTGATTATGATTATGAATAACATATTTATTCAATTATGATTATGTTAGTCAATTATGATTATGAATAACATGTATATTATACATGATTGTGTAAGTCACTGATAATTGATTATGATAATGAATAACATATATATTCAATTATGATTATGAATAAAATATACATTTATATGTTGATTGTTTCAGATGGATGAGCATATTCCTTCAGTGCGGAGTTGTAATCCAATGCAAGAGAAAAAATGTAAACTTTTAATCTCGTACCATGTGAAGATAAAAGTCCAACTCAAAGTCAATTGAAAAGTGAAGTTTCGAATCACTTCAATAAGACTAGATCAATGGATGGAGCAGAAAAATCCAAATGTCAGTATTTTCAGAAGATATTGGCCTAGAGTTTAAAAGGTGAAACTTCTCATTTAAAGAGACATGTAGATTCGTGTAGTAGGAAAAAGATAGTATTAGGAGGTCAAACTTTTTTGACCCCTAACCTTATGAGACGGAAGAAGGAAATAATTGCAACATCTTTTGACGACAATAAATTCACTGATAACTGATTATGATTATGAATAACATTGGTATTCAATTATGATTATAAACAACATGTTTATTATAAATGATCGTGTAAGTCAATAATAATTGATTATAATTATGAATAACATATATGTTCAATTATGATTATGAATAAAAAATATATTTATATGTTGATTGTTTCAAATGGATGGGCATGTTCCTTCAGTGGAGAGTTATAATTCAATGCCAAAGATTAAAGTCGATATTCAATTAAAAAGTGAAATTTTGAATCACTTTAATAAGACTAGATCAATGGACAAAGTAGAAAAAGTCGAATGTAAGTTTTTTCAGAAGATATTGTTCGGGAGTTCAAAAGGTGGAACTTCTCATTTAAAGAGACATATAGATTAATGTAGTAGAAAAAGATAGCATTAAGAGGTCAAACATTTTTTACCCCTAACCTTAAAAGAGGAAAGAATGAAATGATTGCAACATCTTATGACAACAACATATCAAGATTTTAAATTACATCTATGGATTAGTGATGAAATCTACTATCTATAGTTGATACCAAAAGATTTAGGATGCTTTGTAACTTACTACAACTGACCTTTAAGGTTCCAACTCACAATATGTTAAAGAAGGGCATTATGAAGATATACGAGGATAAGAAGATAAAAATTTTAAGAACATTTTCAAGTACTAAAGGATGAATTGCCATTGCAACAGACATGTAGATAGTTGATAACTAAAAGAAGGGTTGTATGGTAGTGAGGAGATATTATGTTGATAATAACTAGACTTTACGCAATAAATTTTTTAGGTAATTTGTATTATTTAATATTGTTATTATTTACTTTTTCATTATGTTATGATCAATGATGGTAATATTTGTACATGATAGGTTCATTTTTGTGTTGGCACCACATATATGTTAAAGGTTAGCAATCGTATTGGGAGATTGTTTGATAGATTTTAATATTGACACTAAATTATTGATCAATCAAACTAATTTAATTCCATCTTGGGAAAGCAAACTTCTTTCCGTTTATCTTTTTTGGTTATCTTTTCAGCCTTGCCTAGGCACAAAAAATTTTAAAACAATCTTTTCACCTCCTTGATCAACTTCAGAGGCAAATATAGGTAACAACTCTTAAAGAATATCTAAATTCTCTAACATTGCCGAGGCAAGTTGAAGTCTCCTAGTATACGAGAGTAATTTATTATTTCAATGGTTCATTTTCTTCCTAATTAAATCAAAGAGGCATAGAAACCATCCCTACCTTGCTTCACGAATACATTAAGAAAGTAATGCAATAAACTCAAATACGATACTTCGATTAAGTACATTTGTACCTTAATTCAGCAAATTTCGCAAATTAAGCACATTCATGTCCTAATCAACACATCCAATTTAGTTAACCTAATCAATTCACCAATTCATATATACCCTAATCAGTTCAAGAAATACATACTCTAATGAATACAGTCGACGGAGAGGAGAGACTCCAGATGACGGACGGCGACGGTGACGAGAAGAGATGCAGACGGCGAGGAGAGGACGATGCAGTAACGAGAGGAGACGATGACAAAAAAAATGAAGAAACAGAGGAGAAAGGGAGAAGGAAGGTTCGGGGATGCTTTAACCCCCGAAGCGAAACGACACCGTTTGGTATTAAACCGAACGATGTCATTTTCGATTGTTTAAAACGATTGATCTGAATTTAACGACGGAAAGTAAAGATCGTCAGAAAATCACCGACGGAACACAAAACTATCGGTACAAAACTGACGCTGCGTAAAATTCACCGACGGATACCAAATTGGTCAGTAAAATTTCGACGCTATTTAATTGTGGGAAGTGTTCCCGCCTAATTTACCGACAGTTAAGATAGGTTTGTCGCTAAAATCTATTGAAAAATTTGTGCGAATGTTTTCCCTCCACCTTTACCTATGTCAATTTTTTCTGTCGCAAAATGGAATTTTTCACGACAAGGTTACGAACAGATATTGATTTTCCATCTGTATTTAGCTACGGTATTACATCCGTCGGTAATTTTCTGTCGCTAATGCATGGTTTTCTTGTAGTGGTCCAGATCGTGCTCCTCTAGTAATTTTCTCTATATTTTTAATTGAAATATCCTCCAATTCTTAATAAAACTCATCCCAAACGCAAATATATATAATAACTTGAAAACATACTAAAAATTAAGTAAAACGTGATAATTTGGTATGAAAACTGAACAAAATACTTATAAATATGTGCGTATATTTTAAGTGCACGAGTTTTTGTCCATGAAATAGTGAAGAAACCACAATGAGAACAACCTAAAGATAAGGAAAAGCAAAAAAGTGAACCTGAACTACCTATAAGACTCCCTTAACTATTGTTTTGGTCTATATATTAAATAATTATTTAGAAAATTGAGTTAGAACAATGGTCACAACTCCATAAAGAAGAAATACAGACTTCTATTGCCACGTTCATGGACATATAGGTTATGAAACAAAAGAATGTTAAGACCTTCAAAAATTGATAAATGACCTTATTAATAAGGCAAACTTGAGGAAGCTTAATAATAAGATGGCTCGACTGAACAATCTGAGCATGCAATCAAATAGGTAGGCTCACTCATCAACATTGAGAACTCAATTCGATTATTTGTAGTTTTAATAACCATATGAATTATGAATTTTTTGAAAAAAACTATTCAAAGAATAAGCGATGAATGTGTGTGGAATATAAATTTGTTAATCGTATGATTCAACAATCTTTTCTGAAGATATGAAAAAAGAAAAATCTGCAAACTCCTCCTTGTGGATGTAACGCCAAAATATCGAGAGAAAAATGATAAACTATGATATATAAGATGGGCCTAATTTATGTAAAATGGCCCATTATTCTTTTTAGGCTTACATATGAGGCCCAATTATTAGTAAAAGATAATTAGTTATCAAGATATATTTCTTCCACGTAAGGAAATAAAGTCCTAATTAAAGACTAGCTAAGCTACCTATTATAAGTTGGATGTAACTTTACTAAGGATAATTAGAATCAAACTAAAATCCTTAGAGAATTGCCTACAAAATGGACACACTCCAAAGTAAAATTCTCATAACTGCTATCATTAAACTCAATCAGAAAATTTTCTATATACTTAACAACCCTAACTTTTACAAAATATCAACCACTCAATAGTTAATTGTGCAGGCCTGCAGACTTAAAACCAGCTTGATAAGTCTACCTTGTATTTAGTCTACATCAATTTTAAACTAGTGAATATAATGAATTTTTAATTTTTAATAAGATAAAATAACATATTATTATATTTATATAAGTAATGATACGTTAATATAATAAATAAATAAATAAATATGGTTGACACATACCACTATAGTAGTTTTCAGCTATGATGTGGTCGTCCACGTAGAGTGTCATATGTATAAAATTTGTCACCTCATCTAGATTAACAACACAACTCAACATGATAACTAATTTTGGACCTTTTCCCAAAATATAAGAAACTCTTACTAGATCTTTAAAATACAGGAGATTTTGATAGAATTTATGAAACCATAAGATACATTAATGCATTTTAGTCGTTAAAATTTAGAGAAGAGTTAATTTATTGTTATGCTAAAATAATGAATATATTGTTAACAATCGATAAAATTTTAATTTTAATTCTTAATAAAATAAAATAAAATCTTAAATAATATTATATTTTAATGTTAATGCCGAGACTTTCAACCAAGATGCATGATGATAAGATGCGATGACATAAGTCTAGCCTCCTCTCACAAACAAAGAAATGGTGTTAACCTACTATCACTTAATTTGACTTTAAACTGAAGGAGCAACACTTTAGTTGGTTTTTAAGCTAATGAATACACATAGTTTATTATTACTCATATCAAGAGTCACTTGCAAATATCACTATGCATGTTGTAGACTTTACTTGTAGGTATAATGTTTGTAAAAGTATTAAATTTACATGTGATTTTTCTCCATTTATTTGTTCCGTCACTGTTGTTCATGTTCTTATTTTGAATATTAGACTTCTAGAAATAAGAAGTATGATGAGATCAGATGTATAAATATATGAAAACTTCGATATTATAAGGTTATAATTATTATTTATATATCAAGAGATAGATTTATCAAGATAATAGTTAAGAAGAAGAAAAGAAATAGCAAATAGGTTGCTACTAAAGTTCTTCACTATAACAAGAACAAGAAAATGATACGAACAAATAAAAGAGAAACTATTGATTAGAAGTGTTTTATCTCAAGAGAAATACTGTGGGTTCTTTCTAAATGTAGCAGTTAAAAGAAATTTAGGTTATGTGCATTTTGTATAGAGAATTGTAACTTTTGATGAAGACCATTTGACTCTTCACAGTTTAGGTGTTGGTGAGTGGTATGATTAGTTATATTCCCCATTCTTCTCTCTTCTTTGTGTTTAGCCGTGTATGAGTTTGAAAGACAAATTTCTTCTTCCTACCTGGCCACAACATAGTGATGGTGTGGTTGGTGAATGTGGGTAGATTCACCTTTCTTATAGTTGTTTTTGTATTTGGTGTGTGCTTATCTTATGGAGTTAGTGTGGCTATTTTATTTTCTTCTATTTCTAGTTTAGGTGTCATTGTTCTCTTCATCTTTGTAAGTGTTTGCTGTCATTTTTATTCTATTGTTAGTATAATATTTTTAAGAGTAGACACATACTACACTCTTACGTAAAATAAGCTAATACTTCAGCTTATGATTTGTACCATCTGCACATAAAATTTAACCGAAAATAGCCTCTATTATGTAGTGGTAAGGTTGCGTACTATCAGACCTCTCCAGACTCCGCTTTATTGTGAAATTTCGGACTAAGTGATGATGATGATGACGACGACGATGATGATGACGATGACGACAATGATGATGAAAGGAAGTAAATAACACATTAATCACTTATAATAGATGGGTTAACCCAAGTATTTGGGTGAATTTGCTCCTAATTTTTGTCTTGTATCTTTCGGATTTTAAAGAAATGGTTGACTTATAAACAACTCTACAGAATATTTAATATGTAGAATTTATGATGTTATGTAGAACTTAGGGGGTAATTGGTATTATTAATCATGCATACGTAATGAACTATGTTAGTGAATATGTCCTGATTTACTTTCAATGATCTTTTTGATCACTTCAATCAAGAAAAGCTTGGAGTGAAAAAATGAGGAGAAATCATTGAATGGTGTCATTTAAGAAAAACTGAACGGATGATTGAACTCATTACATCAACTTGAAGTCAAGTTTCCGATAATATATGCCAAGTTTATTAATGAAAATACCAAGGGTCGAACAATGACAAAATGCTGCATTGTTGTCTGACTGTTTTATTCAGAAACTGTCCTAACTCTAATATGCCACCTGCGAAAGTCTTTATTTTCTCCGATACTATCCGTATCTGTTCTAATGAATCCTGCAAATTGGAACAAAAGAATCAGACTAAAGCGAGCAGCTCAAACCTTTAGAAAAGTACATACTAAATTTCCGAGGAATCGTTAATCATGATTCTAGTGTTTATATACATATAGATATACTCACGATTCGCAATTAGTGCTCACAGAGACAGGGAAGCCAACTTTGATGTTGCATGCTGAAGGAATCTTCCTCAAGAACTCGTCTTTAACACCAAGAGACTTGCCTCCTGCCTTCAAACACCTGCAGATAGCTTTCTTGTCATCAACTGTTTTCACAGTTTGAGCCAACTGTTGCAGGCCGCTGCAGCATTGAGTAGTGGGTTTCGGAGCTTTGCCTGTGGCAAACATCACACAGGCAGCTGCTTTGGCGTCCACCATGCTGCATGGGGCCGCCGTCTCGCCAATGGTAGCTAAGCAGAAGAGAAAACATAGGAAAAAGAGTATAGAGCAGAAAAGACTCTTCATGTTTTTTGTATTGAAGGAAAACGTACAAGCTGTTGGGTCCTTAATTTGTAGATTGTGATGTACTGTGCTATGGCTGATGAGTAGTGGGTTACAGATGGTGGACTTATATAGGGATGGTTCCGTGTAACATGGGCTTCATTCTATCTTGGTTATAAATTCTAATATTCCAGAACCCAAGAAGATGGCTTTGGGTGTTGATTCTGACGTTCATCGGGATTGAGGCCATAGGTCTGGGATGGACTTAAACGGTTTGCATGCTATCTAGGAATGTGAAACTTTCAGGTCTTGGATTTTGGAAAAAATTTATATCCATATATCAGAGTTCATACGTTATCTTCCATCCTTTCTCAGCTTATTGATCTTTAGAGTCTAATAAAATAAGTAGCAGAATGATTATTTCAAGTGTTAACAATTAGCTTGTTCCAACCTTTAGCTTATGTGAGACTGTATGATCTTGAGGGATTTGAAGTTCACTTTCTTCACAGCGTATTCAATCTTAACTGAATAACATAAAATATGTAGTAGAAGCAACATCCTAGCTCCTTATGAATATGAAGAATAACTCAATTTAGTTTTATGGGAAGATATTTGAATTCTTTTCAGGATGAAGTTACCCTCTTTTCCTTTTTCTTTTTTAATCTTATCCTTGTTTAGAGTTGTCTTTCTTGTTCTAATAAAAATTAAGTTCTTTTTCAGACTGGCTCTTATCCTAATTGGAAAAAAAAGAGAGAAAAAAATATTAGTGGCCATGATCTTGAAAGATAAACCTTATCTTATTAAAATTAAAACACTCAAATTAAAATTTTATAGGAAAAGTATAGTCGTAGAAACCGAATGGAAAATATATTTTAAAAAATAATCTAGCATTGATCAAAGTCCTAAGATTCATGCAAAGTTCTCACACCTCAATCCTCTTTGAAAAAATCACAATTCTTTATTCATCTATCATTAAAAAATTCCGAAGATATCAATCCTGCTAATTCTACCACTCGGTAGGTCTTTGTAGTGGCGAAACTCGGCTAATTTTTAAAGAGGGACGAATATCATAAAGATAACCAAAAGTCACATTTTATCAATTGAGAAGATAAAGAACTTCTCAATTTAATTAAGCGTAACGGTAGCTTCCCCTTGTCACCCCGGGATACCACCACTAGGTCTTTGGTTGAACCTTATGTTATTATAACTCTGCATTTTCAGCCTAAGAAATTTTGCATTAGGAGGAATCTCAAAGGAAATTTATCCTTGGACTGGTAAAGTGAAGGGGAGTTGAAGCAGGCCCAATCCTGGACAAGGGCAAATAGGCCACCTGCCTTAGATTCACTTACATGAAAAATAAAATAAGGTCATAAGGGCATATTTTTTACCCTATTTTGTCTCTTTTTGTTCTTTATAAAAGTCCACTCTTGACCCTTATAAAGAAAAGAAAGAGGCAAAATAGGAGCTCTTCTTTCATTTTGACCGAAGTCTATAAAATGTTAGGATCCCAGCTTTGAAGTTAATGGTCCAAGTCTCTTAAACAATTACGGATTTAAGATTTGTTACACTCCCAAAGTCCCATGAATTTCATGTGAGAGACATAATAAAGTTCAAATTTAGCAGTGGAAGTTAATATTTAGATAATAAATGTTTTGTGTTGGGTGCATCAATAGTTTGAACTTGTTCTTTAAAAAAATAATTCAATTAAAATATGAATTAAACTTGGGAATATATTCCATTATTTTAACTTGTCTCATTGTACGAAATATCAAGAATCCAAAAAAAAATCTACAAAACACGAGAGCAAAATATCTTGACCTGAAACGTCCAAACGTTAGAAAATGATGAAGCTAAGTTATGAAATCACATTTAGATAATACAATTTAGTTTTCAGAAAATATTTAAAACAAACAATATATTAGATTATAGTAACAACAAAATTAATTTTGGTTCCGCTCAAATAACACAATATTGATACAATTATCATCATCATCAACTCCTAGTTGAAATTTCGCTGAATTGCAAAATTTAAGGAGGTCTAATAATACGCAGCTTTATCCTTACATAATAAAGAGACAATGATTATTGTATCAATATTTCGCATTACTAGGAAATTGTATTACGTAGTAGGACCATAGTATTTTAAACATGTGTGGAGTAATTAATAGTTAACGTATCTAGTGCATAAGACTCTTCGCTTTGTAAAAGTTTGGGGAAGGTCGTGATGTACGCAGCCATCTTTTTGTATTTTTACAAAGAAATTGTTTCTGCGACTTGAATTTGTAACCCTATAGTCATAAAAGAGCAACTTTACTAATCGTGGAATAATTAATATGTTATGTATATACAATTATTTTAACCAAGCATATATAAATAAAGTAGGGCAGAAAGGTATAAAACATCTTTATCGAAATTTATTCCAATCGTCTGCATACGAAAGAAGATGTTAATCAACATATGGACGTCAGATTTGTATGTATTTGTCGGATATATAAAATACCCCACGTTTTTTTAAAATTAAAAAATCAACCTGCCTACGTGTTCATTCAAAAAAGTTGTTGACATGGTCCAGAGCCATTGTGATATATCTCTCGAATTTCCTCGTCCCACCTATCCCAATAGTATTTTAAAGAAAAAGACTAATACGTACAATGAGGGAATAATGTAAAACTTGGGACCAGAGATGAATTCTCATTGCGCTGTACCACTTCTGGTGCTATATATGTGGTCCTAACAGGGCGTTTTGGTGCGATGGAGATGTCGTCTGTGAACTTTTTGTCTTGAAACGAAGCAATTATTACTTGAAGACACAAATTTGGGCTACCCTGTGCATAAAACTGGACAGGGACTCTACACCTTTCCCAGACGGTGGGTGAAGAGTGGTGCCGTAGAGGTCGTGCTTATTCGACCTCTACATGGCAAGAGCCTCTCATCTCACTTTTCGTTTATGGCTTCTTGTTTTTCTATTTTTGCTTTGCTAGGGTTAAATTTACTCCATCCACAATAATACTTGTGGCTACTGGCTAAATATGATTTGACAAGAAGCAGATTGAGACTGAACATGAGTTTGGGATCCACGTCGGTCCCAGAAATCATTTCTCCATTTCAAACTACGTACGTGTCACACGGTGATGGTGTTCTCCGTGATGAAAATAATAATTCCAACAAGCTTTTCTGTGTAACGAGACAGAGACAGAGAGATGAAATTAAGACAAGTTTTTATCATGTAAAAGTACCTCATGCTTCAGTAACAAAATATTACCTTTCAATACCGTACTGATATAGCTGAATTCTAAAAATATCATAATCACTTAACAAGCAACTCTTACGAGCAATGTTGCGAATACCGTACCGGACTTGGTACCGGATTGAGGTCTGGAACGGTACTGTACCGGTACCGGTCAATA
>JAOTAY010000007.1:1929658-1941216 GCA_025629805.1 Erythroxylum baracoense | reverse complement strand
CCGGTATCTACCACCGGTACCGATGGCTACTAGTACCGTACCGGCCGGTGGCCGGAACGGTATGTTCCGGCCGGTACCGGCCGGTACGGTACGGTATTCATACCGTTGCTTACGAGTAATAGAAATATAAGATTATTAATTGCATATTAAAAATTAATTTATTTAATATAATTATAATAAATTATTAGTTTAAATTAAATTAAATTAGTTTGGTTTAAGTTCTAAAAATGAGTTAAATCATTTTTAATCCTAAAGAAATTCACTAGAAATAGTCTTTCTCTCAATGGCTAATCTGCCTACCACTACAAGAATAAAAAAGATCCTTCCTTCTATTGCAAGCACACCTACTACTATTGACGAGATTGTCTCTCTTGCCTCGTTAGGTTTGTTTTAATATCTCCACCTCTTTCTCAGCCAAACAAAACTACTTTGCTGCCCCTCTTTATTGAGAAAAGGGCAGAAAAGATCAGAGCAAAGAAGAGGATAGATATTGATTATAAGCCTCTAAATCACTTCTTACAAGATGACAAGTTTATATTTTTATTTCTATGGTTATTAATTTCCTTATAAAGAGCTCTCAAGTTTCATTCCATCTTGGTCTATTAAAATACATTAATTTTTTATCATCACAAAAAATAAGAATCTCATACTTCTTCATACTAATAAATAAGTATTATAACTAAATCATTTGATGAGTTATTTTAAGTGATATTCATGTATTCAACTTCTCCAAAGATCTTGATAGTTTTGGATTTTAACAAAAATTTCTTGAATTAATATTGCAACACAGTTAGGTATGTCTTTAAGTAATTAATTGAACCTGTCCCATCACTATAAAGGGTTACCAATATTTGTATCTTAAATTCCAAAATTGTAGTTCTAAGTACACTTTAAGTAGTCGAGTAATGGAATTTTAAGATGGCTAAGATAGCTACTTAGATGATGTCCGAGTAGTAGCATTCTGCTGATTGCACAATAAACTTTCAATTAAATTTTAATAAGTAAATTTTCTATTATGATCTTTTAGATAATACTTTTGATTGATGCCGAACGCAATTTGTTAATTTATAAGTTATTTTTAATGTTTTTATTTATTATAATTTCTTAATATTAAAAATAAAACCGCTATAAGAATTATTATAAAATTAAAATTATGATGAAATGACATTTACAGTATTTAAAGTGCAATTAGGTATTGTTCTTAAATTATTTATAGTTTTATCAATATGATATATTGAAAGAACAAAAAAATAATAAACATTTTGTTTCTTTTTTATAAAAAATTAATTAATTTTATAAATTAAGACATGAAAATAGTAAAATAAAAGTGTGAGTGTTTATTAGAGAATAAGTTCATTGAAGTAGTCTGATTGTTAGGATTCTAAATAGAATATTACTTTTGTATCTACATATGTCCTAATTATGATATTTGTATAATTGATCCTTAAACTAGAGATTACTAAAGTATCTCATATGAAAATTATTATATTTTGGTGGTACTTATAATCTATTTTATTGAGAATAACTCAACTGATAGTATTCGGATATGGTATAAACTCTATAAAGTTAATAGAGTAAGTTAATAAAAGATTCACTACTTTAAAGTATGGGATAAGTAATTCTAAAGTTCCCAACCTTTTCGGACTTTTCAATCCAATGCCCAAGCTTGAGCATTTTATGATTGATTATCTCTAAGTAATTAAAGAGAATGTTATACTATTCTTAATTAGTAGTAATTTGAAATCTTTTTGTCAGAGTGACTTGAAATTTGTTAAGGTTGTTCTCAAATATCATTTATAAATTAATTACTAATTTGTAAGAATGAAAATATTTAGATTTAAATAGAGTACACATTAATCTCATAATCTATGTCCAACTGAAAGTTTAGATGATGAAATGATTAAATTATGAGTACAACCATGTATCGATAGGTTAACTCAAATCACTTTGATATTTATAATATTTGGATGGTTATGATAAGTTGCGAAACTTTCATTTTGATCTATGATTATAAATTCTTTAATTAAAGAATTAAAAATAAATAAAAAAGATTTTTAATATAGTTAATTCTAATTATGAATTATAGTTATAATTTATAATTATTGCTAACATATTATGAACTTAATGGGTCACACATATAAAGCAATTAAAGAAAGAAAAATAATTTAAATTAAGTTAAATTTAATTGTAAAGTTTAAGAAATTTTTAGCATTAAAGATGAGATATTTGATTTTATTAATATAAAATTACAATTATAATTAGAGTAATTTTTTATAATTTAGAGTTTAGTTTTAATTAAACTATGAAAGAAACCTTACTCTCTCTCTATAAAACGGGAAAGACAATAAGTGAACTATTTCTTTTGTTAATCACTTTTAAAAGATTTAAGTTCTCGTTCTTTACTATATAGATACCATTAATAGTTAGAAAATTAAATAATTAACGGTTAACAACTTCATTAGAGAAGAAAAAAATTGTAAGATACCTAAATCATGTTTATGTTTAACCTTTTTATTTCTTAATTATTATATAGAGTTATTTTGTTAAAATGATCCTTTAGAAAATTGTAAAAACTATTTCGTTATACTTGTGGCTTGATTCCGATTAATTTTCCAATAAAGCTATTATATGATTATAGTATTATCTTCCAAATTTTATAATTGGATCTTTAACATACTTCTCTAAAGAGAGGAAAACATGACAAAAACATCGTTAAGCCTAAATCAATTATCTCAAACTCAGTGATCATCATCCTTATAACATCTTTCATCAAAGCACATTATTAGTTGTAAAAAATAAAATAATCTACTTATAAACACATAATAGGTAACTTAGTAACCCCTTTTTGGTTTTAGCATACAAATTTGATTTAATTAGACCTTATAAATTCTAAACTTGATGAAATATCCATCAGTCATTGAGTATCAAACATTTTATACTTATTTAAGGTCACATAATGGGTTTCTAACTTGGTAGTAGTTCTTTTTCCTTCAATTTTAAGATAAATTATATTTATAATATTGAAATTTTTCTAATTTTAGGGACTAGCTAGAACTACCAAAAATATCAATTAAATGTTATAACTTTCAATTTATTGCGAGAAAACTCTATAGCTAACTGTATTGATGCGGAACACCATATAGTGAGACCCTTTACAAGTCAGCAATAACATGGGATATAAAATAATAATTATTGAAATAATAATTAAAAAACAATAAAATCAGTTTACCAAACTTTTTTTAATTAATTCAATTGTCTTCTCATTGAAATTTCATTTGTCTTCTAAGGTTTTTAACTAAAATATTAGTTTCAAAATGACTCGTAATCTCTTTTTTTCCCTTCTACATCGATTTCTGCTTCTTTAGAAATTGATTATGTACTAAATTGTCTTTGAGAGACTAAATAACATGGTGAATAATCAATCTCTTTATTAGGAAATGAATCCCACCTATACAAAAAGTTTATATATATATCAAAGCACCCACATTTAAAGATTGCAACTTTTTGCTCACATTTGTTGATTGCAATAGCAATGTAAAGAATGGTTACGGAAATAGCTATAGAGAACTTCCTCCATCCTTCAACATCTCATTTTCATGGAACTGCCTCCCCAACCTAAGCTTCCTCTTCTCCCTCCTTACCTCCTTCTTTACTCCACATTCCTTTTCTTGGTTGATGATCTTTAACTTTTGCTATCGTAGTCCTATTTTTATCTTTTCAAATTTTGCTCGGTGTGTCTTCTTTTGTTTTGTTTAGCTTCAACCTCCCTCCTTCGTTTCCATTCCTGTTCTCTCCTTACTTTTCATACTCAACAGTTATCCATCTGAATACCTTTGGAGTTCTTTTACATATTAGGTATTTTATTACCTAGTAGACAAAACACTATGTCATCTTCTAAATTTTTCCACCACTAGAAAAATTCAATCTCCTCCAACTCTTACTTCACTAAAATCTCCTTCAATGTCTGACCCCACTCTTCTACCTCCTCATAATCACCTTCCTACTTCCTTTACTCCTACTGTAAAGGAAAGAATAATTGAAGTCCTTGCATGTGAATTAGCAATCACAACTTAAGCATCAGGTATTGAAGCTAATTTCAAAACTATGTCACATGCCAAGAAGAAGAATTGGTAGAAAGAAGAATGCTTATTCTTCTATTTCTTAATGTCTTTTTGTTCATGGAACATTAGGGGTATGAATTTCCCTATAAAAAAGCAAGTGATCAGAGACTTTATTATAAAAAATAATCCTTGTTTGATAAGTATTCTAGAAACTAAAATGAAAAAGAACATCAGTAGCCACCTGTCTTTTTTTTTAATAATAGTTAAAGGTCCATCTCTAATCAAGATTTTCACCCCAATGGAAATATTATAGTAATCTATAATAGTGATGAGATTAATATAATTGGTTCCACCATTACTGACCAATTGATTACAAGTATTTCTAAACATATATTTAAAGTAGATATTTCTGTCATATATGCTATCAATTATGTCTTTTAAATACTTTCCTTATGTAGTAAGCTAAAAGAACTAGCACCTGGTATCAACTCTCCTTAGCACTTGGTTGGTGATTTCAATTCCATCATTCATTATGATGAAGCTGAAGGTCATCATTCCAATACACCTATCTGTCATGATCTTAAAAATTACTTGGTTGATGTTCAGGTTTCTGATTTACCTTGGGGGAAATTTTTTCATTTGGAGTAATAAGCACAATAATGAGACCTTTTTGAGGAAAAAACTTGATAGAGGCTTATCCAATTTGCTTTGGTTGTAACATTTTTCTAACACTGGTTTCTATTTTCCTAACACAACATTTTTGATCACTCTCCTGTGGTTATTAAGTTTGAACTAGACCATGCCCCTCTTACATATTCTTTTTGATTCAATAACTTCCTAAATTCCATATTTGGTTTTTTAGGATGCTGTTATAAAAGTTATGCTTCTCATTTCTACATCTCTAAGCAATTTCAATATTATATAAAAATCAAAGCATGAAAGAGCAAGTTAAAATCCTTTCACAAGGCAATTGTGGGGAATGTTCATCATTTGTTAAACACTGCAAAATTTGCTCTTAATAAAGCTTAAAATAACCTTTAAATCAATCCCACTTGTCTAAGACTCTAAGAGGCATAAAATATTGCATTGAAAAACAACTCAAAAGTAGTTAACTTTGATTACTCTCTATTGAAACAAAGATCTAGGATTAAGTGGCTATAAGATGGAGACAAAAATATAGGTTTCTTTCACATATCTATTGCTACAAGGAAAGCCTCAAACAAAATTGTTACATTTAAAAGCAACAGATCTTTGCTTCAAATCCAAAGCATTTAAAAGCAATAGATCTTTACTTCAAACCCAAAGTCAAATCATCCAAGAAGCCACCTGTTATTTTTAATCATTATTAGACTTTCCTTCTCTTGTATGCTCCTCTATAGCATTTCTTAAGGAAATAGTTCAACAAAAATTGTCTGTTCAGGAAGTGGAAGCTCTGGCCTCTCTTATTACTAGATCTAAAATCGAAAGTGCCTTGTGATCTCTAGCTCCTCGTAAAGATCTAGGACTAGATGGCTTCAACATAAACTTCTTTATAGAAAATTGGTCCATTATAGACAATATGGTCTTTGAAGCAATCTTGGAATTCTTTAACAATGGCAAGCTTCTCACGGTCATAAATAACACTTTCATTACTTTAGTTCCTAAAGGGAAATAGCACAAGTCTTTAAAAGAATATAAACCCATCTCCTGATATAACTCTATTTACAAAATCATTTCCAAAGTGATTTCTTTAAGATTGCAACCTATACTTCCTAGACTTGTTGATTCATCTCAATCTGTTTACATCCCTATGAGACAAATTGGAGATAATATTGCATTAGCTTAGGAACTTTTCAAACACCAGGAAGAATAGTAGGAAAAACTGTGCACTGAAAATTGATTTTGAAAAAGATTATGACATGTTGGACTAGTGCTTCATTCTCAATATTCTCAAAGCCATTAGTTTACCTGATATTCTCACATAATAGATTCATCAATGCATCTAAACTATTTCATTCATAATTTTAGTGAATGGTGAACCTAACAAACATATCAATGTTACTATATGTATCAGACAAAGTGACTCCATGTCCCCATACTTATTCTCTTTGGTCTTTTGAGATTTATGTAGAGTGCTTAAAAGGAATTCCACTAGAAAGGAATATTTAAATTTCATTCAAAATGCAAGAAAAATGAAATATTTAGTCTGAGTTTTGTTGATTATATATTTTCCTTCTTAAAAGCTAACATCCCTTCTGTGACACCCATTTGCAAAGCCTTCAAAGTCTTCAACAGCATGTCAGGCCTTGTTATCAATAAGGATAAGTCTAACCTATTTATTTCAGTAAGTGCAACTCAATCTTTAACTAGACTATCACTAATTACTAGCTTCAAGATGAATCACTTACTTGTTAAGTATCTAGGTATTCTTGACTCCTCAATTAAGCATGTATTATTAAACTTTAAGCCTCTTATTGAAAATATTAGGAGTAGGATTGAAAGATGGTCCTCCAGATCACCTTACATAGATGGAAGATGTTAACTGATTAGATCTGTACTCTCTTATCTAAGTACATACTGGGCCTATCATATTGTCTTCCCTCAAGATGTTATCAAAACTAGAAAAAAATTTCAAAACTTTGGATGGTCAACTAGCACTAGTAAAACTAGAAGTAACAGATAAGTTGGTCTAAGGTTTGATCTCGTAGAAAGCATAAAGGTTTTGATATTTTACCTATCAAAAACCTTAATTATTTTATCTTAGTCAAAAGGCTATAAAGACTCATCCAAGATACACAAATATTATAGGTTAAACGGATGTATACATACTACATCAAGCATCAAAACATCTAAGCTGCTAAGATTCCAATAACTAACTCTTCGCTTATGAATAACTTGTTTAAGTTAAAATGGAGCATCAAAGACTCATGCGGATCAATTGTCAAGAATTGTATGAGCACCTCATTTTGGTATGACAACTGGACCTACCTCATTCTGGTATGACAACTGGACCTAACATATGTAATTGAAGCCACTCCCTTAAAAGCTTTTATCCCCATAAGTGCCTCAGTTTTTAAAAGACTATCATCAAACAATAGTAACTGACTTAATCTTACTCTAAGCATTTCTCCATTCCTCCTCATCTACAATTTAAATAGGTTAGCTGAAGACTCCATTTATTAAAAACTCACTTCCTTTTGAAACTACAAAAATATATTATGTTGGTCTCTCTTTAGCAACCGTTTTTGTGTTGCACCTTAGTACAAAATAATGTGGATCAAGCATCACTCACCTAGATCTTCAGTCATGCTATGGTAAGTTATCAAAAGTAGTCTTCCAAGTTCTAACAGACTAGCCAAATTCTCACTTGCCAAACTAGTGTATGCTTTGTAAATCTTCTCGTGAAAGTTTATAACATTTATTCTTTCAATTTCATTATAACAGGTACCTACAACAAGCATTTATTCAACTCTACAATGTTAGCAATCCCGATGTTCTCTAGGCTAGCATTATTAAATGAAATCTGAATACTAAAATGAAGTTTAAAGGGGATCTTTGGATCTTCATATTAGCTTTTAGTTACTTAGTCTTTAGTTTATGGGATGAAAGAAAACAAAGGATATTCATTGATAATGCCATCACCAAAGAAAGCCTTTTACAAGCTATACATGGCAAAATTATACCACACATTTTCATGTACAAGAAGAAACACTCATTTAGCCAACAACAACTTACCAAGTGGAGAATCAATTAACACTTTCTTGTACTATATAAGATTATTAATAGGGCTGGTAATATGGTTCGGGTCTGACCTGGCCCAATTTGTGATCAATGAGCCAAACATAGTTTAACCGGACCTCGAGCTTTGGGATTGAAAGATAGTCGGGCCTCAAGTCTGAGCATAAATTCAAGCCTGAGGCTGGGCAGAGACTTGACTAACTTTAAGAACAAAATGTTGTCGTTTTACTTTATAAGCAAAACGACATTGTTTTAAGCTATAAACATTTATTGTGAGATGAAGCAAAACGAGGCCATTTTATTAAAGTTGTTAGAGTCCTTTTTCACATACCAATCTTTTGATTTCTTGTATCACTTAATATTCATTCTTCTTGGATGCTCTTGTATTCACTAAGAACACTATTGCTCAGCCTATCATGGCACTAATATATTCATTGTTTAAAAAACAATAATGTAAAGAAGAAGTTATCATACTAGATTAGAGCTCTAAATCCTTCATCTTTAACTATATACATTTTATTTATTTATTTACATAGTATCTTCAAAATAATTGAGCTATAAAGTTTTAAATTGTTATGAAGTGAACGCATTTTCATATGTTTATGAATCTTGACTAAGGAATATTGTTTTTTAGTAGATTTATGAAAAAATTAAGGTGTAGACTATAATAAAGTTGAAGGTATAGATCTAGTGGTATATGTTGAAGTTATTAAAGAGGATGAAGTAGGTAGAGATGAGGGTAGTGAATAAAAACTATCATTAGTTTTATCTAGTACATCATCATAACTAAGAGTAAGTTTATTAACCAAAGGATCATATTGACCAAAAGGAATTTCTAATTTATGTTTTGATGATAACAAAATATAATTGTCATTAAAATTTTATTTTTTATAATTAGAAGTTTGAAATTTTGTATGGTACTATGTCATTAAGAATTTTGTACCTTAAGCATATGTTATTTGATTTGATTGAATATTTTAATGTAGATTGTGCGAATAGCTTATTATATAGATAGAGGACATTTGGTACTTATCAATTCCCAGGCAATGCTTTTGGCTTATGGTTTAGCAAGAAAACAATTCAATAATCTAATCAATCCTAAAAGTTGAATATGTAGTTACAAATATTTGTGCACAAATTATTTGACTTATGTAATAATTTAAAGATTATAGCAAAAAAAAATTTAAACATACCTATTAGGTATGTTTGAAATTTTTTTGCTATAATACTAATAGGTAAGTTTGGAAATTTTTTGCTATAATGTTAGGCATGACATATTAGTTTCTTTTGTTTGATATTAAAAACTTTAAAACCAAGCATATAAAGTTTAAATATCATTTTATTATAGATCATATGCAGAGTGGGATATAGAGATTGGATTTGTAAAAAATTTACACCAATTGACCTATATATTTAACAAATCATTAATGAGGATAGATTTTGTATAATTAGCAAGAATAAAGCACAATTGATGCACATTCTACTTGCTAGTTATTATAACATATGATAAAATGTGTCTTTCTACGCATGAGAGGTCAGTAATTACTTTCGAGAGGATTAAAATAGTTTAAAGTGTTTTTAGTTATTTAAAAATTATGATTGTTACATATTGTTTCAAATTAGGGAGAATTATGAATAAATTATAAATTTTATTTTCTTCAAAATCATATTATGTTTTATCATTATGAAAAGGGAGATTATTGAACCAAAATGAGGGTTCAATCTAAGATTTGATGATAATAAAATATAAATGTTATTAATGATTTTCTTTTTATGATTTATGGATAGTAATATGAAATTATTTAAGAAAATTGACAATTGAGCTAAGAAAAACATTATGGATTTGGTGCCACTTGGAACATCAAGTAAAAAATATAAGCCTAATTAAAGAAATTAAGAAAACTCATGAGTTTCAAAATCATTCAAATGAAGAACAAGTTAATTGGAACAAGATCAAAGAAGATTAAGAACTTTCAAATGTAAACAAAAAATTATAATCATTTATATACAGTTACTATGATGATTTTAATACTTTAGGGAGCTCCATATGTATAAATTTTTTCATTATAATAAAAATTATAATTTAACCTTTAGAAAAAATCTTATGGATTCTTAAAACCAATTTAGGTACTTTTGAATATTTTTATCAAGTTTTTGTCAAAGAATTGGAGTCTAATACTCGAGTTAACTTGATTATTTTAGAAATTGGTTTGGATTGTTTGAAAAAATGATTCCAACACATATTAGGCAATATATATGGGTTTAGGTCAACCTAAAAAATGTTTTATTAAATTTATGTTTGATTATAATGCCTATCAATTGATTTATAGAGGGGATAAGTCAACCAAACTTTTTTATTTGAGAAATATAATGTTGAACTTCTATTCCATGGTAACATCAATCGACTTATAAAGGAGATAGGTTGATCAAACAAGGTTTTCAAGCCTTCATCAACCAAACATGTGACTTAAATTGATCAAATGATTATTTCAAAATAAATAAAACATTATGTTGGCTAAATTTTAAGACATTTGTCAATCGATGTTAGAAATAGGTTAACCGAACTACTAAAAGCTAATCATTATATCGATTAGTTTATATAAGTAACAGACATTTGAGTGAGGTATAAGTATAAATACTTCACAAGTTAGTCCTTATATAACTTTATGATATTTTAAAGATATAGTAACATAATTGAGAGAGCTTTTTGAGCATTGAAAGTTTAAACATTCATTGTTGAGTTATTTTTTATCCCTAGAGTACTAGACTGCGTTAAAAAGGAAAATTCAATTTCTAATTTAGGTAGGGGATATTTATAATGTTCTTTTTTTTAGTTGATCAAGTTGTTAAGTATTCTTCTTTGCTCAAGTTCCTATATACCTTGAGCAAAGAAGAGTTATACAAGGTTTCCTTAACCCTTAAAAGAAGAAGAAGATAGTGGAAAGTTCTTAATAAAATTTTAGGAGTGGGCATAAGAAAGGATTAAAAATTTGGGGAATGAAAAATTCTCAACGCTCACATTATTGTTACAAACAACTCTGCTTTGGTACAACCGTTTTCTCTGATTACATTGTCGTTTGAGTGGAGTGTTGGTTAGAGTTTTGTCATTTTATTGTTGGTGTTTGTTGTAAGAGACTAAGGAGAGTTACGATCCTCTTCGATAGCTATTCTTCAATCCTAATTTATCAATAAAATTTTTTAATCTAAAAATAATAATAAAATTATAACTATATAATTCGTACAAACAATCAAACTATAAAGGAAACAATAAAAAGTACTTCTATTGTATAGATAGTAGCAACTAGACATTAAATTCGAAAACATTCCATATTTTGTTAAATAATGCTAGTATAACTAGTTAATGAAAAAACCATTACTTCGAAAAGAACTCGAAGTAAAATTCTATGAAATTAGGGATAATTTTGTGTTTGAAAGTTTATCCATTATATAGTCTTTGTTTTATTATAGGGTTAAATTCACTGGATGCTCCTATGGTTTGACATATTATCAACATATCTCCTAACTTTTAAAAACTATCAATAGTTCTCCTATAGTTTTAGTTTTATATTACTCGTCCCCTATACCATCACCTTTCTTTAAAAACTCTTAACTACATACTTTGAATCGACATCATTTTTATTATATGTCATTATATGTGACATTTCATGTGGCAATTTTAACACCCCACTCCCGCCGGACCCGAACCCGAACCCGATATCGACAGTGATATCCGAATCCGTGCCCTGCGAGGGTGGCGTGTCACATCACTTCACTAAACAA
>JAOTAY010000007.1:1917752-1929558 GCA_025629805.1 Erythroxylum baracoense | reverse complement strand
TGAGATGTGTTTTCCTAATTTCTCCGATTAATCTCTCGTGTACTCATTTTGTATAATTCAACCCGTTATCTGGAAACTGGATGTTACAGCAATACACAATGCGGTTTTGGAGTTTATAGTTAGGATTTGTAACAAAAGTTGATGGTAGGGGGACAATGATCTAAAACCAAAATGTTGAGTTTATTAATAGTTTTTAAAAATCAATGTTACATTAATAATATACCAAACCATATGGGATCCAACAAATTTTACCCTTTATTGTAATTAGGTTATAATTACAATATGTTTTATAGTTATTAGTTAGTTTCTTATTTAGATTAAGAATTGTTATATGGTTAAATTCTAATATAATTTACAGAAGCCCTAAAGATGATACTTTCTTATGACATTAGGAATTTGAATTTACATAGGATTCCTATAGTCCTAATTGAACTATTCTAGTAAAGTCATAGTTAAAATAGAATTATTATTTAGTTTACTTGTTGAATAAGTTTCATTGGAGTTCCAACTCAAATAATATTATTAGTTAATGGTTTAATTTAAGTATAAATCTTTGTTACACTTGTAATTATACTTTACTATTACATTATCTATATTAGTCCTAAATAAAAGGGATACAAGTAATCGATAAATACATATTTGAGATTTGAGTTGCAATATATTAGAAGTCGTGAGTTATTTCTCTTATTCTTCATTCAACTTTAGAATTTATTAAATAATTCTTTCTTTGTAGTGGTCAAAACACTTCATAAACTCAGTTATTGATTTTTCATTATCAATATGTTAGTTCCTTAAAAATATAATTTAACTTTTTTTGGTAAGATTTCAATCCTATTTGTGAATTCTTTAAATTTTATTTTTAGGTGGATTTACATCACTAAATAAGAGATACATTTAAATACAACGTAAATGACAATAATATGCGAAAATTGTACAAATTATTACAAAATTTTTAAAAATAAATAATATATTAGTATAATTCTAAGTATTTAAGACTAGAACTCATAATGACTAATCATTTACTAAAAAGAAATAATAGTATCTAAATATTAAAATATATTGAATATAGTTAAAAAGTTTTTCATTGCTAAAGTTTTAACCTTTTTAAAAGTTAAAGAATTCCATCTGATTTTGTTGGGCTTATTGGACTTTAATATAAGGGATAAATGATAACAAAATATTTAATTATTTATAGATCCTTTTTAAATTTATAAAATAAGCTTGAAGGGATTGTTCTTGCTATTTAGCCTGATAAAATCCTTTACACACTTCAAAAATTTGAGAAATATTTCCTTTTACAAAAAAACAAAAATTCCAAATAGCTTATTAATTCTTTGACATACTCACAATGATTAATGAGACTAAATATGTCATTGTCAATAGAGTTCCAAATTTATAAGAATAATCAGGCATCATCTGTAAGGCCCCAACATATACCCTAGAGTATTATAGCATTTCTAGGGTGTATTAAGAAGTGAATATAACGAATTAAGTTCATCTAAGTATAGTAAGAGACGTAATGGTACTTAATGTGAAAGACATGGAAAAATGGGTAATTTACTCATTTTTTCATGAACATATTTTTGCAATATGGCCATATCTTGGTCTTTAGACCTCCAATTTAGATAATTCCAATTGAAGATTAAACTACAGACATATATCTAAAAGTTTTATGAAGGAACAAAAATTTTATTGTGCCTCTGAGATTTTTGAATTCTAGCTTGAAGTTGAGTTATGGCTGTTGTCCCAGTTTTCGAACAGCCTGTAGTGTTTTAGGTATAACTCACAGAATAATTAACCAAATTGTATGAAATTTATTCCATTATAAAATTAAGACATAGGGGAATGAAATTAATTGATAATATTGTAGCCCAATATGGCAAGTAAAGGAAGAAGAAGGATCAATATGTAATTTTTCTATAGTTAACACATGGACCAATTGGATTAAGGCATATGTGACCAATGATAATAAAACATATGTGTCCAATAGGAATTAAGCATATATGTAAGTCTTGAAAGTTCTTGAAAGGGCATATGGAGAGGGGAGATGGATGACATTTTGTGGGTTCTAATTTCAGATTTTTCTCCTCTCCATTTTACCTTCTTCATCCCATCATTTTTCATGTAAGAAATTAAGCCAATCTTAGGTGAAAATCAAGTTAAAAGTTAGGGATTTTCTCTTCACCTTTACCTTTTCTTGCTTTGATTATGAAGAAATGGAATTATAAGTTTGGAAGTGTGACTCAGATGTGTAGTTGTAATGATTCTAGTTGGTGAGTCAAGCAAAGCCAAAGAGGAAAGGAAGGAAAGGCAACAAAAGACCTACTTTGTCAATTTTGAGGTTTGGGACTTCACTTAGTTAATTTACAGTTTTTTGTATATTTGAATGTGTAAAAAGATTCATTTGGATGTGGGATGGTTTTTGGGATGATGCTTTGGTGCTATTTTGGTGTTATCTTGTATAGAATTGGTTGAATATGACAAGAGATTATCGTGTAGTGGAATTCTGTCTAGGGTTTGTTGAACTAGTCACATTGTTTAGGTCATAAATCAGCCTACATACCTATAAATTTGATGATTTTAGTTGCATATGAAAACTAAAACTTAGAACTAAAAATCTCTAGAAGAGACTCTGACTTAATTCTTGCTTTATGATGTTGGAAATTGTGATAGAAAATGGTGACCAAATGTCACATTGTTTGGTCATAAATCAGCCTATAGACCTCTAAATTTTATGATTTCAGTTGCATATGAAAACAAAGACATAGAACTAGAAATCTATAGAAGCAACTCTAACTTAATTATAGCTTTATGATGTTGGAAATTGGATAAAAAATGGTGACTTGATGCTGACCTTATTTTGGAGCAGTACGTGATATTTGGTCTATAGATCATATGTTAGAAGTCCAAACAGCCTAATCTCTGGTGTTTTGGAAACTAGAGAAATAGATGGACAAATGTGTAGAAGACATGAAACCTAGTTTTGATTTTTTCTATATGAATATCAAGGAACAACTAGACTCCATCATGTGATTTGTTTCTGGATCAATAGTTTGCCTATTTTTTAAACCACTTTGGTTTTAACAAAAACTGTTTTGAGTTTGTTCTCATTTATGATTTTTACCAAATCTTATCTGAACCTTTTTGAATGTGTATAAAACTTTTCAAACACCTAAAAATAAATGAAATAGGATTTACCATATATGAATTAGGAGACTAAACATTGAAATATAAGATTGAGCATAATGCATTCCAAAGAAAATTTACATGTACATAAATGAGTTGTATGCATATTCATTACTCATATGTGTATATTATGATTATATAAGTGTGATTTTGATACCCTTCTAAGGGTGGTAAGCCATGAATTGCATTTATGAATGCAAATATAGATTTTTTGACTTGAAATGTATATCATATGAATTGTGAAATTTGAAAATAGTTAAAGGAAATGTTATAGTGCCTGCTCTATTGTCTTGGTTGTAGATAGATAGGCATGCCTATAGGAATACAGTGCAACTGCTACAGTTTGACACCACCAGTGTCTACAGATTGATACCTTTGGGTATCAAGAGTTTAATACCTTTGGGTATCCACAGTTTGATGCCTTCAGGTATCCACAGTTTTGATATCTTTGGATATCCATAGCTCCCATTATCCACACCCATGGGAATGTGCAACCTAACATAGAAAGTAAAGTAAATAGATATAAATAATAAATACAATATGACAACATAAATAATTGGTATATGAATTAACATTTGCATTTGTATTGATAATTTGTATCATTGAGAGTTGAATATCAATGTTTGACTTTTGAAGGTGAATTTATGGTAAATGAACAACATATTGAAGCATGTTTGCATTATTTATTTGATTAAGTATGCCATCACTATTTATATTTGCATGATGTTTATGAATGTATGTGCTTGGCAAATGATTGTTGTGAGTAGTCTTCCAAACTAAGTGTTTTCCTACTAAGCTTTCGAGCTTAACACGAGTGTTAATCAGTGTAGGTCCAAGTCATAGGAGTGAGGTACATGGAATATCTACATGGACCAAAGCCAACAGATAGAAGAAAAAGTACTTTTGGAAGGTGTTTTTAGTTAAAGATGTTTGTATATATAATAGTTAAACGAAATTGTATGTTTTCTTTTGGATTACCATGTAAATGTAAAGATATTTTACTTTTGTTAAATGATAATGTTAAGCATTAAGGAGTTTTGTAATGTGTATATGTATAGCATTGAATAGAATTGTATACCTTGAATGTATGTATAAGAATTTGGTTACTTATGTGTGGATGGTTGTAGGTTTCATATAGGGGGTGACATCATCTCGTAACCATTCTTTGAGTTTATGATCCAATAGATGATCATCAGTAAGGTGATGATCCCTAGAAATACACTATAAATAAATTCGAAATGTCTTACACCAATTAAAATAGCTAAAGCAAGTTAACTTATGTTTCGTGATTTTTAATATCACGGGAATGACATTTATAACAACAAAACTTTTGTTTTTATCACTTATAGAAATAACAATAATAGCCAAAACCAATAAGTCAGATGCTAAGACAAAAACACTCTAAGAAAAAGCAAACCTTTGAAATCCCACCACTCACCCTAGTTCCAGCCCAGAGATTCAAGCATAGAAATAGTCTGAAACACCCATACAAATAGATAAAACTTAAAGACAATAGTTACACAAAAATATTAATTTTTGTGACAAACTTAATTGAAAATCGTGTTAAAACACCAAGGAACTATACGAGTAGCAGAAAGGGGGTAGAAATAGTGGCAATACACATATTTAGACCATTTGAAGCACTAGTTTATAGGAGTTGACATTAGAGATGGTGGCTGAAGGTTAATCTGATGCTAGATGCACCTAGATGTGTTGACACCTTGGGTAGTTAGACTTTAGGGGTTTGCTCATCGAAAAGAGGCACCCTTGTTAATGTTAGCGGTGAGAATAGATGATCACTCAAAAATGGTGACAAAAAAATGCAAATTTCTAATCACCTGGGAAGAACTACAAGCACAAACTGACAAAGAAGGACAACCAAGTGCTTTAGCTCTGGTACCATATAAAAAGGAGAAAGAATTGTATTTCTCTTAATCATCAATGTAAAAAGGTAAGGGTATATATACACATTTACAAGGCTAATTTAGGAAATATAATCCCTATGATCAAGGGATTATAGTCCTTGTAATAAATAAGAGAATCAATGCTCAATCTATAACAACTACTATTTATAAAAGTTAGGAGTTGGGTACTTATTAACTTCACTCTATAATGGTATTTTTAGTATACTCTTCTCTTATGCAATATTTTCAATTTAACTTAATTTTCTAATTGAGCCTTTTTATCCTTATATATAGGCCTTTTTTCTTAATCATTTGTCAATAATTGTTGATCCAATATCCCCCATGAAGAAGCTACTCTACTATAATCGGTTGTAGGTAACTTATTAACTACTTGATCTCTAGATCTTTCTCTTCCTTGGAATAATCTCTGATTCCTTTCACTCCAGATGGGATACATTGTGCTGCCAAATGCTAACTACAGATTATGTTATCTTCATGTTTTATTCTTTTGTCTCTTCTTAACCATTGAAAAATGTTAGCATAGTCAAGCTTTGGGTCTCTAAAATTACAAAGTAAAAAGACTTTAGTCCAACTACCAAGTGAGAATTCATATTGAAAGAAAAGATGAAGTAAGGTATCAAGTTTATTCTTATCCTAGATTGATGATTGCTAATGAAACTCATTCTAACCATTATAGTTAATATTTGTTTAACTGTTAACCATATTAAGAATGACACTTTCGGAAGAGCTTACTTAAACTAATTTGTTTTATACTAGTTCACTCTCTAAGAATGAGGTTTAAAGACCTCCTTATAGGATTGGTTAGCAAACTATCCATATGAGTCTTTCGTCTATAGAAAATTGTCCTTTAAACTTAAATTTGACCTATAGTTAGGAACATTGTCCACCATAAAGGAGAAATCTCAATGATTGCATGTCCATTGATCATCTTTAATAACCTTTTTTAACTTTTGAATTCTCTAGGAATAAATTCCTCAATGTAGTCATCAAGTTGGTTTGGTTTAAAAGATCTAGCTTTCTCCAATTGTCAAACCACAAAGAGGCACTATTACCATTAGCTATATTCTATTTGATATATTTGTAGGAATATACCCCTCAACTTTAATATCTATGCTATAAACCATAAATTAAAAGACTTTATTATAATTTCATAGGCTTTCATCTTTCAAGAAGTATATGTGGATTCGTGCAACCTAAAAAGATTCCGTTTTTGTTAAGAGCCTTAATACTCTTTTAGCCACCAAGACTTTATTGATGATTTTAATAGGTTAAACACAAATAGCTCCCTCATCCTTTACCATGCATAATTCAAGCTCTTTTACCTTGGTAATTGAGTTCTTATTCAAGTCACCTGACCATAAGAATTTTCTCATCTTCATCTTGAAAGTTTTGATCATTCTTTTGGATAAAAAAATATGTGAAGACTAATAAATATTCAATGTGTTAACCATTAAATTTTTTAGATATACTCTTCTTGTAACTTAAAGACTTCCATTAAACCATTTGTATATTCTCTTCTATATCTTCTTAATCAATTAAATGTAGTCCTCATAAAATGGTCTCTTAGTAGTGATAAAGATACCAAGATAAGTGAAGGGGGGATCCTTTAGTTTGAGACCTAAAACATTAGATAGCCACTTTGCAATATGATTAGCAGTAGCAAACACAAACATGTAGCTTGTATATCTATTAATTGAGAGACCCCAAATTTCCTTGAAAGTTTTGATTTGCAACTTAATAAACAAGATTATTAACTTTAAATTTTATTATAATCAAAATGAAATAAAATATAAAGTGAATAATAGATAAAAATTAATATATATTATCCTTAATTCTGCAAGCTGAGTTTATTTAAAATTATAAAATTTTTAATTATCAATTTACACTAATTAAACAATATATAATAAGAAATAATTTAATAAAATTAAACAATATATAATAATTAAATAATTGAAATATCCTTTTGATATTACTACTTATCTTTAAAATTTCATAAAATAATTTAAAACTTTATTTCAAATATATATATTGATATAATAATTGTAGAATATATTCAGTTTATAAAAATACAAAAAAAATGAATGTCTTCATAGCTTTTTTTTTTACTTTTATAAAGTTCAAAGTTTTATGTAAAATTTTATTAACGTATCTTACTAACTTGGATATCAACTTACTTAACGTCATATAATTTTATATAAAGATTTTTAACTTATTATTATATTAAACTTATGTTTTAACCTCTCTCTCTCTTATTATTTACCTTTCTCTTCTTTTATTTTTGTACTAATAAGTTTATTTAGGTTTTTTTATAGAAAATAAAATGTATTAATCAGAGAAAAAGGCTCCTTATAGAGCTATGATGCAAAGCTAGATACAATTGAAACAAAGCTTACTAAAATGATTACAAAGGAGTATAGAGTAACTATAATCAAGGAGGACCTAGGATGTTGGAAGAATTATCCTTGAAAGGAGTGATACTTTGATTAGAATAGGAGGATAAATGGTCAAGATGGATCCTAAAGAGAACCTGCTAGATGTGGGATATTACAACTATGGTATCTGAATAAACATTTTAGCTTAAAGCTCTTATAATATATTTCTTTCATTCCCTATAAATCAATGTATGAAGATTCCTAAATTGGTAGCTAAAGTTAAGTTGTAACTAAAATGAATATTATACATAATCAATTACTCCTTTATCAAGTTCTTTAGGTTAAGTAGAACCTATTATTGCTCAGAAGCCTTTATTTTGAAAAATTCTTTGATTTTTTTCTCTCTATATTAAGTAAACTATATTGCCAAATGCAACTTTCTAGATAAGGGGTCTCATTTATAAACACTTTGTCTTTGATTGATTTAGTTGATTATCTCAAGCTAATCACTATGTGGAGAAGATGATTGATATATTTAGTTAATTATCTCAAGCCAATCACTATGTGGAGGAGAGGCTATAGATTTTTTATACCACTTCCTATATATAACAGGAGAAATTACATTCAAAATGACTAATAACAAGGTCTTGTTTATACAGATCACAACAATTAACAATGTTGTGATTGTCATTTAATATATCAATTATGTTTATCCTCTTCATAATAGCAAGATAGAGGATAAAACATACTTTATGATTTGTCTGCTTAAACTGCATTATTTTTGTACTATCTCATTTTAAAGTCCAGGTCCTTAAAAGTTGCTTGTGAGAATGGTTTGTAAAGCTCCACAAGGAATCATTTAGCCATTATATTGAATATTCTCTATTAGATTTAATGAAGGGAGTAGTGGTGAAGGCTATAAAAGTTAACTAATCCATTTCATTGAGATTACATAAATTGTTCTTAAAGACATATATGACTGTGGCATTATTTGGTATTAAGTTGCTAAGAACATTAAGCTTAGTGATTCTACAAGGAGGACCTTTGTTACTCTAATTATCATTTCAAAATCTTTTTTTTGATCCACCACCTTAAATTCCAATTTGACTTGCTCTCTTAAATTGAGAATATACAACATAGTTCATAAGGTGTTACTTTTAAGTCTGATATTTCAAAAGTTCCTTTTATTTAGGTAATAAGCATGGATCCGTCTCACCCAAAGAGCTTATTTATCTATAAGAATTTTTCATACTTGTTGATTGTTAAGACCTTTTTAATGAATGTAATTAAAGGGAATAATTCCTAAATTCCCTTCCTCCTTTGGTAAGAAAATATCACTCTATTTCACTTCTATTATTGATTTTCTTATTAAATCATCTGACTATAAGATTTTCCCAATCATTCTTCTAATTTTTTTGTTCAAACTCTTTGGAAACATCATATGAGGAGTAATACACTTGAAATCTATTAATTACCAAGTTTATAAATTAGGTCATGTTTGCAAATTACGAACTTTTATTACATTAGTTACTAATTCTTTCAATCAAAGCCTGAGAATCTTTATAGAGCAAAAATTTTAGACACGTGTCTTCTTTTCTTTCTCACATCAAGTGCATAAATATATTCTTTTTAGGTAAGAATCTCATCTTCAACATTTTCAGTATCACTCTAACCGCTGCAAAAAGAACTTCTAATACCAATTTCATACTTCAGTATTTAGCTTTTGTCTTTCTCATTCTGATACTCTTTAAGCAAAGTTTTTTTTTCATTTCACATTATGACTAACTTTCTTATAAGGTTCTACATCACATTTGATCATAGCTAAATGCTTCTTTAATATAGTAATTCCCTCATCTTTCAAATATTTGTTGTAATACAAATAAATAGTAAGATTCTTCATACTAACCAATCTAGTAGCCCAATCTGGATCATTGGATCATCTTGAACTATCAATAGTATTTGAGCTTTCCATTATTTATCTGTAAAAATAAATAAAGACATATGTTAAAATTACATTAATAACTTCATATCAAAATAAAGTGTTCTTCATTATCAATTACTATCACAAAATGTGTATTATTCAAAACAAAACAAAACAAAAACACATCTTAGATTATAAAAATATACACACAACTTGAACTCTAAAAACATACATACATCTCATATTCGAATTCATAGTCTAAGAATTCTTATTTTCAACTACTAGTGAAATGGAAAATATGGAGCTAGTTATGTGTAAAATAATAGGAAAAATAGAGCAACAATAACTTCTCAATAATTATATGATATAGACATGTAAATGAACTTCATAAGCTTATATAAATGATTCCTTGACAAACTTCGAGGCTTAAACACCTTATATCTAATAAATTCAAAGTTTTTTTTAGTATAACTACCATATATATTGTGTATGTGGGGGTGTAGGGAAAAGCTTTAATTGATTTATGTTGCAGGCAAACAATGAATATCAAAGAGCAAAAAATTAAGAGCTTGTAAAAAAAGCAAGAAGAATCCATAATATGGCATTAACAAGCTCAAAGAGCAACTGAAAAATAATTTCAAGCACAATAATAACAAACAAATAGGGAGAAAACTAAGCTTAAACTTAAAACAATTAGAGTGTGAGCAATTATCAAAGTTGAGGAGAGAGCCTATAAAGCAAATCTAGCTAAAGATGTTAATAGAAGAATGTTAATAGAACGTGCAAATATTGAAAGAGACAAATGGATTGTTGCCATAAACACTAGTTTTGGTTATATTTAAGGTATATACATTAATTCTTAGGTTTCTTAACCAAAGATTAAAAAATCCTGACTGTTACACTGTGGCAGCTATTGTTCATACTTTTGTAATAATTTATGAATGGTATGTGCTCATTTTGTGGGATTACATAAGTCAACTAATTATAAAGTAACTTTTATACTTAGGTTCTACTTTTTCTAACCAAAAGTACACATGGAGATTATACTAGTATATCAATCAATAATTTAATGGATTTAATCAATTTTGATGAAATGAAAAGTTATTAGCAGAATAGAGAATCCAAAAGATCCAGATGATCAAGCAATATTATGGGATTTGAAGATTGGTTGCTTGAGGAAGAATTACAATATTGATGTACTTGAATATAGGATTTGAGGATTGATGTAGGATGTTGGACAATAGCAATGGGCTACAATGGATAGTGATGGCGTGATAGGAGGAGCGGTTCAAGAGGAAGAGTTAGACGGCACCACTACTACATAGTAGTAGCAACTAGCGATAAGCAATGACGATAGGAGGAGGAGAGAAGGGTGACGAGCAGTAACAACAGTGAAGATTGGAGGAGAGGCAACGCAATAGTGAGGAGCGAAAGTGAGTAAAGAAGGAGAGGAGAGGCAGGCTAGAGTAGGCGGGAGAAGTTTTAGCATATGCGTGATTTGCAGCCTATTGCGTATAAGGCTTGCATAGTGTGGAATACTTAGTTGGTGTGATTTGAAAACTATTGTGTCAATTCGAAGATTTACTTAGTGCACATATAAAGAATAACGACTGCGGGTTCTTCCGTTTCTAAAAAAAAAAGGAAAGAGAGATTGAACCTTTTCTAATTAAGTTCATATACAAGTTATATGATTCTTGAGTCTTTTTCTTTTAAACAGGAGATTTGACCCAGATATATTTTATATACAGCGTTCTGAAAATGCTAAGTTTTTAAATTTCTACGATTTATTCTCAAAAAAGATGAAATGAGTCTTTTGCATTAAAAGGTCATGAGTTAAGTCTTATTTTATTAAATAATTTATTTAATATACATAATTTTGAAATATTAAAAAAAAGCCATCAAATGATTTATAATATATTTGATATGGGCAATTAATGAGATATTACAAAGAAAACATATCATCAAACGACTAGAATCTTCTGTCTTGAGATTTTTGATCCAATGGCTAACAGATATAAAAAACAAAAGTTCATTACACTACGAGGACGACCACCATCACTAATTTGCCTTACAATTAATATTGGTTTTGGTTCTCGTGCACCAAGTTGTGATCTCATTTTAATGCCACATTTATGGATGTGTTCTTGACTTGCGGGGAGATAAGAAAATCGTAAACTTGTTATTCCAAGCAGTGTTTTAAAAACCGGACCGAACCGGCCGGTCGGACCGGTGAACCGGTGAATCGGAGCATGAAACGGTCCGGTTTAGCCCTTATTTTTTGTGAGTGATTGACCCGTTTATTTTGCGGTCGGACCGGTAAAAACCGTTGAACCGGTGAAAGAAAAAACCGGCCGGTTCATTTAAAATGAAAAGTTTTCCTTTAAAAATCAAAACTTTTACAA
>JAOTAY010000007.1:1893426-1917652 GCA_025629805.1 Erythroxylum baracoense | reverse complement strand
ATTTTTATTAACTAATTTTTTCAATGTTAATTAATACTAATGATTAATTAATGTTAGGTCCATAAGTCATATGTTGTTAGTTTTTAAAATAAATATGTTGATAAAATTATTTAAATTTTTATAACTAATTTTTCAATGTTAGTAAATACTAATGATTAATTAATAGTACTGTTTAACACTTAAAATTATGTTGTGAGTTTTTTCAATAATACATTGTAAACATTCAAAACAAATCTCTAATAAAACATATCTTAACTATGATAGATTATAAAAATGTTAGTTTTTATAATTTTTGAAAATGTCAATCATTAGGTGACGATTTATAGAAATCGTCACCAAATGTACACATTTAGCAACGTTTTCTAGAATTTGTCACTGAATGTGGAACATTTGATGACGATTTACAACCATCGTTGCTGAAAGCTTGACATTTAGTGACGATGACAAAAAATTGTCGCTGAATGTATAAACTTTTGCTATTAAATAGAACTTTCATCACCACATATTCACCGTTCGGTGACGCTTTAAAAACTCATCGCAATATATAGAACCTTTAGTGATGATTTTAGGGATGCATCGCAAAATGTTTGATGGAATATAGTGACGTTTTCATCAATCATCGCCATTGCGTTATTGTTGACGAATTGCCCAAATCGTCACCCATTTTGCATCATTTCATGACAATTTTTATTAATCGTCACTAAATATTCAGCATTTTGCGACGAATTTTTCTGTACGTCGCTAAAGGTTTTCTCTTTTGTGACACTTTTTGTTTCCGTCACTAAATGGTAAGTTTTAGTGACGAATGCTTTTAAACGTCACTATATGCTATCTTATAGTGACGATTTCTATTTCGTCGATAAAGAAATCGTTAGGAAATGGTGTCTTTGTTGTAGTGGTACCAGAACATAATCCGGTACCAAATCCGGTACACCACTACCTTTCCATTTCCATCCTCCTATAGCTCCCTCAAATCCTCAATGAACTATACACTCCCCTCGTACTACTCGTAGTCAACGTCTCCACCACCTCCCTTCCTCTCAAAACCCTCACCATCTTTGTCACCAACTTTGCTTCCCTACTTCACCATGGCATCGACAAGTCTTACACCCTCACCATCCCCATTATCAATGTCACCGTAAACCTTGTGACAATGATGGTGTCGGGAGCTACGAGAGGGTTAGAGACTATTTCTTAGCTCATTTGGGGTAACCCTCAAGTGTGCCTTATAGGCTGCATATATGACACGCTCCTTTTTATGGACATTAGGGGTTAATGATCGATACTACTGGGAATTACTATGATGTGGAGCATATTATAAGGACTATTAGAGCTATGAGTGCTAATAAAATGAATATGTTCCATTGGCATATAGCAGACTTTTATTCCTTTCCTTTGGTTTTACCTTCTAAGCTTGCGCTTGCAGCTAAAGGATCTTATGGAATTATATAAAGTACTCTTTGAATGAGTTGTCAAGATTATTAAGTTCAGTTTGGAACACTGAGTTAGAGTTTTATCAGAAATTGACCCTTTTAGTTAGTTTCTCTTAACTAGTGTCTTTTTATGCTCACATTTTAATTATTTATGATCAGACATGGATTCCTCATCATTAAGGGTGTGAAGTCCATGCTTGTAAAAAAAAGGGATTATAATATGGGATTTTAATTGTCCTGGGTTCATCAATATTAACTGTGATTCTTCTCTACCTTTTGTTGACTTTTTTTGGTTGATAGAAGCTTATTTTGCAATAGAACTAGGTCTATAAACATAAATTGAATAATGTGGACAAAATCCAAAAGAAGTAGCTTTCAAATTCTTGTGTCATGTTGTACTCACTCTTTTTACCCTTTTCTTTCTTCCCATAAATTTATTATTAACCTTTATTGACGGACATCTTGGTTTTTAGTTTTTTTCTTTCGTGAACTCAAGTTTCTTATATTTTGCAAATCGATGTTACTTAGCAATAGTCATGAAACCATAATGAAATTTCCATTCATGTTAAAGAGTTTGATGACAAATGAACTCAAAGTTAAGCCATATTATAATGTTTCATTTTAATAGTTACTCACAAGAGCTAAAGATCTAAAAATATATATTTTTTGGGAAAAATCAACATTGGCCATCAAATTGGTGGTAGGTACGAAAGGTGATTTAGATTGTGATTAGACTAATGAAGAATAGCTTAAAATACATCCAACTTCAAATATTGAGTATTTGATTCAAGGCAAGTATTCTATTTTCAAGTAGCTTTGAAAAATAAGTGATGGGAAGAGATCAAGTGTATAGTTGAAAATTTTTTAAAGTCATAACAAGGTCAGGAAGAAATTCAGGTGATTAACCTCCAATGATATAAAAACTGAATCAAGCTGGCCAATTCGACTGGGTTAAGGGTGAATTAGACTAGTTTTCGGTTCAATTTTTTCTTTTTAACTTTTATCAATAAAAACTGGCATATTAAATAATAAACCAGTTGGTCTTCTCCAAACCGTGAATTGTCTTGCTAATCTAACCTAAAAATCCTGTCTTTTTTGTTTTCAACAAATATCCAGATTTTTTAATTTGAATTACAATTATGAAGGGAAGGAAGGACGGAGAAGGAGTAGGAGACAGTGAGAAGGTTAGTAGTGAGAAGGTCGGGAATCATGTCATGGAAGAAGCCTGTTGACTTGTAGTCTGCTCTAGTGAAGAGTTGGGATCGACGATGTGGAGGAGGATGACAGTAAAGGGTGGTTTGCAACAAAAAGATGGTCAAGCAAAAGGCGAAACAATAAAAAAGAAAAAAAATCAAGAGGCATAAGAAAGATGGAGAGTGAGACTGGCAAGCACTGAGAGAGTCAAAGACCCAAGTGAATTTAAAACTTAAAAGGGACATCATTTATCAATTAATGCTACACGATACGCAGAGGTCATTTCTTCATCCACACGATTTGACTTAAAACTTTTTTTAATTTCATTGGAAAAAATATTTTGTTAATTTAAATCATGCTAAAATATATTTAACCCCATTGTATTTTATTTTTTGGTATATTGTGCCCTCCTATATTTTAAAAATAAACTTATTACCCTCCTTTGAACACTAGTCAAAAAAGCTTAGAATTCAAAAAGACATTTTTATTATGATGACATCACCAAAACTATACATGTTGTATTTTGTGGACAAAAATACCCTTTTAGTCTTTTGTTGACTAAAATACATTATACCTCTATATTTGTTGCTTTATTTCATTATGCCCTCCATTTCAAAAATAAAAATTATTTTAAGCATAGATTACATTATGACCGTTAAAAAATAAAAAAGGAAAATTTATCAAAAATATCATTGTCTTCACAATTGTACATCATGACCATTAATTTATGGAAAAATTGCAAAAATTTAATTATGAAACAAAATTAGAAAAAGAAAAAAAAAGTTGAAGGTGCCATTTTTTCATAATTTTATGTTCTAATGTTAATTAATGAAAAAAGAAAAAGCGAGAGGTTTAAGAAGAGGGGCTATATCAAATTAAAATGAAGGATCACTTTGGGCCTTTGGCTGAGTAAGTTCCACTTTGAATATTGGAAAAATTGAAAAAGGTTTTGGTGTTTCAGATTCAAAATCAGTGGCGTTTATCTTTATATATTCATTTTTATTGTTGTTTTTCGTTTTCCTTATATGTTGCATTTGTTGTTGTATCTGGAATCTAGATTCTCACTCTCTCTAGTTTCCCTATGAAAACTAAGGAATTAGATTGGATAAGTAAGTACATTGAGAATAAAGATGTTACATTCTTTAATTTTGAGTTGCTTGTTTATATGAATAAGATAAGAATTTACAACTTTAGAATAAATTTTAAATAATTTTAAATGTTTATTCCTAATTCGGATATTATTTGAAATTAAATATCAAGAATAATAAATGAACAGTCTATAAAAAAATTAAATATTTCTCTCACATTCATTTAACGTAATTTCTTTTTTCTCTTTTTCTTCATATTTTGTACTGAAACTCTTTATTCAATAATTTATATTATAAAATAAGTTTGTGTTTGTTTTTTAATTTTATTCTTATAAGAAAAATCATACACAATTTTTTTATAAATTAATAATTTATTGAATTATTAAAAATAATTTAAATTATTTATTTATTAACTATAAAATTTTTATTAAATAGAAGACTAAAAGGGTATTTTTGTCCAAAAATGCAACATGTACAATTGTAGTGATGTCATCATAATACAGGGGTAAAAAAATTCTTTTTGAATTCTAAACTTCTTTGATTGGTAGTTAAAGAGGAGTCCATTTTTAAAATAGAAGGGGCATAATATACTAAGGGATAAAACGCAGGGGGCTAAATGTGTTTTTGCCTTTAAATTGTTTAAAATAGTACATTATACTATTTTATAAATTATTTTATATTATAAAATTATTATTTTAACTTATGTTTATTAAAATAAATCAACAACAAATATATTTTTAAATGTGTAAAATTAATAATTAAAAAACTGAATTGATCTGGTCAATTTAACCGTAAAAATCGTGAAACTTCTAACTTTTCGATTTAATATATTTTATAACTCTTATTATTAAAAATCGATCAATATATTAATTAATCGATCAATTTTTGCAAATTAATAAATTCTTATAAATTTTAATTTAATAATATTTTTAATCAAATTCTTTATAATATCTTTTAATCATATTTCAAAATTTTTATTTTTTTTAAGCTTTAACTGGTTTTATAACGATCTAATACTGGTTGAACCTTTTAAATCTTAAACCTCTTATCTTACCAGTTTAATTTCTGGTTCAGTTTTTTAAACATTGCTAACCTATAATACAGGACTGGAAAAAGTAGTGCCTAATTTTGTGGCATAAAACTCATTAACATGCTCTACTTATTTTCAAATGTTTATAATAAATGTTGGATCATCCTTATGGTCATAAGGTTATTTGAATAGCATGAGCATCAAATTCTTTGCATGACAGGATCATAGGCTGTAGCCTATCTAGAAAATGTGGCTTGTACAAACATGTTACAGTAGTTGGCTAGAACTAATTGGTTTGATCGGGTTGCATCTAAGCCAAAAACTGGCCAGGAAAACCTATCAAGTACTTAAAAATGTGATTGATGGTACAATCACCTTATTTCTCGAGCCATTTTAATATAAAGATGTTGATAAGATCATATTAGGGTGGTGGAAGAGCGATCTAACCATTTTGGCATTCCTATCTAAAAATGGAACGAATAGTCAACTCTGTGAGATGTTTTTGAACATTATCTTGCCTTATATCATGTCTCTCAATCGCATGGTAATTTACTAGGAAGATGTATTGTTTGATGAAAAATATCAAGGTAGACCCTCCAGTTCTTCCTTCCAAGCATACCATCTTATAAACAATGTAACAACGACCCAAATCATACTAAACTTATTGTCGATTTTGGTCATCGAACTATTGTTTCATCATCTGAATTCTATTATCTAGATTGCAAGCATGATGACTTATATTGGTAATGATAGTAAGTATGATGAGCGACCAATAAGTGTTGACCCTGACAACGGTGGATCATGGTATTAACCTTTCAAAATGTGGCAAACTATATATGATTATGATATCACGTATGACCTGACTATAGAACAGACTAGGTTGGTTCTTAGAGGTGAGGTGGCACTGTGGTCAAACCAAGCAGAACCCACAGTTTTATATGCACGAATATGGCTAAGAACTTCAGCAATGGCAGATATCCTTTGGCTTGAAAATAAGGAGGAGAAGGGGATGAAGAGATGTATAGAGGTTACAGATCATTTAAATGAATGGAGGAGCATAATGGTCGGTAGAGAAATAAGGGTTTGAACCCCTTCAACTGCTCTAGTGCATTGGAAATCCAACACAGTTTAAATCCTTACTTGGGAGAACTTTTGATTTTTTGGTTTTTTCCTTTTACCTTTGAAAATTCAAATGACATTAAAAAATTAAAAATTGCGTATAATTTTTTAAATAGGAATAAGACCTAAAAAGTTGGATTAAGAGAAAGTGCATAACCTTTAAGCATATTAGTTTTCTTTTGGTTCAAAATTTTATTTTTAAAGAAATTTTTCAGGACATTGTTATGCTTCTTCTAAGTTTTAATAATATATTAGTATTACCATCTTATTTTTAACAACATATAAGTGTCTTTTAACAACATAGAAGTGTCATATAACAATTTGACTTTACTTTTAGTAGAAATTTATCCCAAAAAGAAGTCATTTCCAACTTAGGGCATGTTTTCTTCCATTTTTATTTTTAGTTTTTTGTTTTTGTTTTCAAATTCAATAAAAAACCTATTTGTTTGAGTTTTTGGTTTTAGTTTTTTCCCGTTTTTAAAATTATGAAAATAATACAAATAATTTTTGTTTTTTGTTTTTGTGTTTTTTCATAATCTGATTTACTATTAACTAAATATATATTATTTAATTATTTAATATATTATTTTAATAAGAATTATAAATTATTTAATTTAATATTATATACTAAATTAATTAAAATTAATTATTAATAAGAATTATGAATAATTTAATTTAATTTAATTTTGTAATTAAATTAAATAATTATTAGAGATTTTGCAATTGATCAACTACACATGTCTCGTTCATTTCCAACTTTTGAGTTGGGCTAATGATCAATTGAATTTCTCGTATTAAATTTAAAATATTTTCAAAATATATAAATTTTAAATAAATTTTAATTTAATAATTAAAAGATATTTAAAATAAATATTAATTTTTAAATAACTTTATTTTAAATTATTTATTTTATACAATAAAAAATTATTTAATAAATATTATATAGGTGGTTAAAATAAATTTTTAATTAAAAATAATTTATTTTTAAGTGTTATTTAATATATAATTATTATCGGAGATAAAAATGCAATTATATTAACATTAACAATCAAATAAAAATTTTATTTTTATTTAAACATAAAAACTAAAACTAAAACTAAAAAGTATTTTTATGATAGAAGTATGGAAATTAACCAAAGTATGCAAAAAAACCCCACATGAAATTATCAGTGTTTTGAAAAAGTTCGGTTCGGTTGGAGCGGTGAATCGATGAACCGAAGCATGAAATGGTCCAGTTTAGTCCTTATTTTTTGTGAGTGATTAACCCATTTATTTTACAGTCGGACCGGTAAAAATTGCTAAACTGGTGAAAAAAACCGGCCGGTTCATTTAAAATGAAGAGTTTTCCTTTAAAAATTAAAACTTTTACAACTACGGTGAATGAATATTATGATTACTGATTTTTTTAAAATCTTTTTGATGAAATATGACTAGTGAGCTTTGTTATCTTATTTTGTGTTGTGTTAGTGAACTTAAAAAAAGCTTGTATGTTTTGAAGTTTGAAGATTTAAGTTAGATAAATAATTAAAAAGTATGTTTAAAAATTATCTTATATATATAATATATAAAATAAAATTTTACATATTTATTAATCACTGGTTCGATCACGATTGAATTCCGGTTGAACCATTGACCCTTGAATCAGTTACTTCTCCGGTTCAGTCACCAATTCGGTTTTTAAAACATTGATTCCAAGTTTTTTTATATATATTGTCGGTTTTCAGGGGTTGCTTGTGGACCCCAACTGTCATGGAAAGAAGAAGGGACGGATAGGAAATTTCCCGATTCGATACACTCCACATGTTAAATTTTTGTAGCCCCCTCCACTGAAATCATGACCCCAACAAATTAAATGCTCAGGTAGAAACAGTTGAGTAACGGCATATTGAGGTAGAAAAAATAGATTGAAAACAACTTAATTCAGTCAAATCCAAAGTTTAAAAACCTCATGAATACCATTAAATTGTGTATATATAGCAGTGAAAGACAGATTATAAATTATTTGTGTACCATCAAGACTGAAATTCTGGATACCCTGACCGATTCTTTCGTTCATTATTTCCATTTTACTCATTTTTATAGTATAGTTGGCAGGGCATATGAAAGAGGGTAAATTTTTGAACAACCAGGTTAGTTGTTTACGATTAATAACTTTTTTATAAGATAAAAAAATTGCATATAATTGATGTCCATCCTTCGTCGCTCGCAAAACGGAAAGTTTTGTACGTTAGATAACAATTTGATTCTGAATATTAATGTTCATGAGGTAAAGACTATTTTAAGTTAACAGTATCTAAAACTTCTATGCAAAACTTTTGTTTAGCAAGGAGTTCCCGTATTTGTATTACATCAACACCGTCTACGAAGCTAATTGTATCTTTTTGTCAAGTCTCATTTACGTCCTATAAAAATTTTACCCGATAGTACAAGAATTGCACACGCTCTCGAATGAAAGGACAGCAATCTAGCTTGCGAGTATATTCCCAGACCAATCAAACGAATGTTGACACATGAAATTTTAACGGTCATGTGTGCCTAATTTGTTCAAAATAACAATTTCTCCCCTTCTCTATTCATATCCCTTTTTGGCTATAAAACCTGAGGCTTTAGTTGCACACTTTGGAGACTCAACACTTCTCTATCTCCCCTCTTCCTTTTACCACCACGCTTGGCGAGAGTGCTCTAGTGCTTTATATTTGGCCTAGAAATGAACGGAACCGTCAAGAAAATGAATGGAGCTCCGCGACCTCATGGTCTGGCCTCTATTCTAGCCATTGGCACCGCAAATCCATCAAACTGTTTCAACCAAGACGAATTTCCTGACTATAGCTTCAGAGTTACCAAGTCCGAACACTTGACGTCCCTTAAAGACAAGTTCAAGCGCATATGTGAGCATCACAATACCCTATTGTGCTCCATTTGTTATGCATATTTGCCTTCTTAATTAAACCATATATATATATATATGTTTCTCTATCATCTTAACAAAACATCACAAACACACACACATATGCGTGAAGAAGCGAAAAAATGATTTCTCTTTCTTAACAATTAGAAAGAATAACTCTACCACCAGTACGTGAAACTGGAGGAGGTTTCTTTGATTCAAAGATATAGGATTGTGATCATTTGTGGTATGTACATCCAGTTAGATACATTTAGGACAATCTACATACAAAAAGGTCATGAAGGGCAGTTTGATTAGAAAAAGCTTATCTAGTTTCTTGACTTACGTATGTTTATTAAGAGAGCTTTTATTCGCATGTCGGAGTATTTAGTCCTTGCGCTGTGATACATACACGTGTATGTTTTTTTTGTTAGGAGCAAGTTCTTAATGTGATAAAAAACCTAATAAAAATGGAACACTCAACACAATACTGTAGAAAGGAAATAAATAACACTTAACTATAGACTTTTCATTAACATTTCTTCAATTCTAATTTGGACGTATTTTGCTAATTGACATTTTTACTTAATTGAAATATACACTAACTCAAATGGAGGGATACTATCATTTCTGTATTCTGAGCTGAATTCTGACATAATTGGGTTATGGTTTGCGGAAATTAATGTCTAAGCAATGACTGCAGAACTCTTTTTCTGGTCGTTTAGTAAAATTGAGAAAGAAATTAGAACAATCTTAGTAAGCTTTATATTTCGCTTTAAAATGTTTTTATATTTCAATAGCCAGAAATGTTCATGTCAAAACAGACTTATGATCTTAATCAAATTGCGGATTAACTCAACGTTCCATGACACCAACAGGCGACAGATCAACAGTGAGGAAGCGATACTTGCACTTGACAGAGGAAGTTCTCCAAGAGTATCCCAGCATAGCAAGCTACGACGCTCCATCACTTGACGCACGTCAAGAGATCGAAGTTGCAGAGGTCCCCAAACTCGCTGCCAGAGCAGCATCCAGGGCCATCGAGGAATGGGGACAACCCAAAAACAAAATCACACACCTCATCTTCTCTTCAACTTCAGGCATAGACAAGCCTGGCGTGGACTGTCACCTCGTGCACCTTCTAGGTCTTCCGTTGTCTGTAAACCGAGTAATGCTCTACACTATTGGCTGTCATGCAGGTGGCACTGTGCTTCGCATTGCCAAGGACTTGGCAGAAAACAATGTCGGTTCACGCGTTCTTGTAGTTTGTAGCGAGCTCACCGTCATGACGTTTCGTGGACCGTCAGAGACCGACTTGGCTAATCTTATACGTATGGCCATTTTCGGTGACGGTGCAGCTGCTCTCATTATTGGTGCTGACCCTGACCTATCCATCGAACAACCTATCTTTGAAATTTTCTCAGCTTCTCAAACATTGGTTCCTAACACAAGCAAAGCAATTCGCGGACGTGTTAAAGAAATGGGGCTAACGTTTTACGTTGACAAAATGGTTCCAACTTTGGTGGCAAGCAACATTGAGCAATGCTTGGATAAAGCGTTTAGTCCACTTGGTATAAATGATTGGAACTCAATATTCTGGATACCACATCCAGGAGGGCCTGCGATTTTAGCAGAGATAGAAGCGAAATTGGAATTGAAACCGGGGAAGCTGAGAGCAACTAGACATGTGCTCAGCGAGTACGGGAACATGTCAAGTGCGACAGTGCTGTTCATATTGGACGAGATGAGAAGGAGATCGAAGAAGGAAGGGAAAGGGACCACAGGTGACGGACTTGAGTGGGGTGTTCTGATGGGATTCGGGCCCGGTGTGACGGTAGAGACCATAGTTTTGCGTGCCATTTCTGCGGTTACGGAATGAGAAAAGATTACTGTTGCATAGTTTTGTGCCATTATAATGTGTGATATGATATTTGTAGGGATCAGATCTTTTATTTCAGTTATGGTGTTCTTATCATGTTCTATTAAATCTTATTCACACATTTACGTGAACTTTACGTAAATATATGAATAAGATTTAATAAAATATATTTAGAACAGAATAATTGAAAGAAAAGATTTGATGTAATATTTGTAGCCCGTGGATCCTCTGTAAAGTTTTCACCATAATTTCCATGTTATGGGTTCACGTCTATTTCTGAAAATTTTGCAGTTCTAAAATGAAATGTCCCTGGCACGTATTGTCCCATTGAACCAATAATTATATCCTTATTCCACTTTCTTTCTTTAGAAACGGAAGAGAAAGCTGAGAATGTTGAAAGTTAATAGCTGAGGTTGTCTGTATTGATACAAGATGCACAGATCGAATTATTCGAATCTGTATTGCAGGTTTTGGTGGTCCAACGTTTCATATACAGATGTAAACAGGTTCGAACATAATTTTGATCCCAGTGAAGAAATTCGTATAAAATGTCACCAAGCAGAGGATGGAATAAGATTAAGAGAAATATTAAAAAGCCACCATTTAACTGCACTCGAATACATGGAAGAAAATACATTATAATCAAGGGGAGACATTAGAACAAAACTAACTTTTAGTTATGTTTTACAATTTCTAAATTCGTTGCCAAAATGCCAACTTTTTGCGACGTTTTACCTAATTGTGGCTAAAGAAATATATTTTGCGACAATTTATGTGAATCGTCACAAAAGGAGCGACATTTTGCGATGGCTTAAGAATTTCATCACCAAATGTCGAACCTTTGGTGATAATTCTCTCATTCGCTGCTAAAAGTTGTAATTTTGGGGACGAATTGAGAAATTGTCGCCAAAAGTTGATATTAAAAATTTTATATCTTATGTATTTCTTCAAAGAATTTTGATGATTTTTTAGGTATGTCAGTATTCTTAAAAATAATAATGTTAAGAAGATAATTTTTGAATGGTAAGTATGCTTAATAGTCCTAAGGTAAATTATAATTAAAATTTATATGATTTTTCATATCCTTTCATTTGCCTTCTTTATAAATTTGTTTAAATAGATAATGCATTCAAACTCTATACAGTTGTTTAAATATATGGTTTTATACACTAATGATTCTTTAATGATATCTATTGTACATAATAATACACCTCAGTTTATACAAATATTTCATAAAAATATAATGGAGCATCTAAAAATTGTAAAATGTTTTCAAAGTGTTAAACATATTGTTGAAAGATACATGGCAGGTAATTTAAATTTTAAAAAGAAAATATTATTTGGATATAAAAAGATAAAAATATCTAAAATTTTAATATTAACAAGATCAAAATATAATAAATTTAAATTGACCACCATTCTTAATCATTAATATTTTTTAACAATAAAATAATAATACATTAATATTGAAATATGGTAAGCAATATAATATAATGATATATGGTTAGTAGTACAAGATTTTAATTAAAAGTTTAACAATTCTTTGAGACAAAACAATAAATAAAGTTTCACACTTATTCCATCAAAAAGGAAAAGAAATAATTATTTTTTTGGATTCCAAGTGACATAAAACTCGGTAGAGAAGGTAAAGAAGTTCCTTATGTTTGGATTCCTAGGAAAGGTCATTGCACTATTGAAGGTATCAATTGAAACATTCAAAGATCTTCCCTTAAGTGTTGGGTTATTGACACTCTCTTCCAACAACTTCTTGGCTTTAACTAAATTAGCAAAAGATACAGTGAACAAATCCCCAGATGCAGTATGAATCACTAAATTAGATGAACCACACGTACGATGCGTTTCACTTAAGAAATAATTAGTATAGAACTTAAATAGCTAATTAAGTCAAATAGTTCGAACACATGCATACGTAATTGAACAAACATAGTAATTGGAATCAACTATTGTTTCAAAACAATCGATTTTCCTAGTCATGTACCAACCATCGAGATATAGCCACTGCCTCCATTTTCATCTATGTTCTCTTGAAGATTTGAGGAAGCTTTACACAACATGTAGTATATACAATCAAACGTTCATTTGATAGCTTCCTAACAGAAAATGAGATACAGATAATTAAGGAAGAGAGGCAATTCGAATGACACTAAGAACCTTGAAGAAGAAGATCGGTCATTGAAGGCAAGCGGTGATTAGACTTTAATGAGGAGATTTATTGTTCATTGATTTGTTCTTCAATAGGGAGAATTCTGCCACATTCATCATAGCAGAACTCATTTCCGCCATCAGAAACTAGTCGCCATGTCGACATTTTGTGATGAATTAATGTTAACAATTTTATTCTAAAAAGTCAATTTAGCATAAAATTTATTATGTTTAATTAAATTCTTTTGGTAATCAAATCCCATAAATTCTTAGGGGTGGAATAAACTAATCTAAAATTGAATGGAACTTTACTATACAAAAACTAGCAACAAAAAGAAAAGGTCATTCCATTTTAGTAATGCTAAAAACAACCTTCTCCTCAGCAACTTGTTATTTATTATGATCAAAAACAACATAGCTCAAATCCAACATTAGATTTGAACCAATTCTCTTGTTGAAGATATACTTGATCCGATCGATGAATACTCAAGAAAAGTTTTTGTATATTGAACACGTAATATAAGAGCTTAAGTTACATACATAATAACAAACTTGCGAAAAAGATAAGAGAAGAAGAAGCAAACCTAGAGAATGTTGAGAGAGAGAGAGAGAGAGAGAGAGAGAGGAGGAAGATAGGTGAAGAGAACCAACTAAATGTTAGAAAACAAAATAAAGTTCGTAAACATCCCTTCTAGAAGTTGAATACTCTCAATGAACTTTCATTAAACAGTTCATAGGCTTTCATCAAAGAAGCATTGAAGGTGGGAAAAAAATGTCAACCCATATATAACCAATACAAAAACACAATTGTATATCTTCTAAACACAAACATAAACAAAACCATACAACATAAGAAAAACACAAAACTCATATAAACTCCAAAATGTAGTAGAAAAATAGTGCACAATAGAAAGAGGATTTTTGAAAATAGGAAAGAAGAACAGTACCAACACAGGACACGACACTCATTTGACAATGACGACCATAACACAAGAGACAACACTTCTTCGAAAACATGACGACTGGTAGAAAGTGATGTCATTTGTTGTTAAGCAAAACGACGCCATTTTTTATTAATTTAGAAGAAATATACCATTAGGGCATGATTTAGATAATTATCACCAAATGGTGGCCCATTACTATTTGGCTTGACTTTTAGCGACAAAATTGTATAGAATATATAAATTTTTTATAACAATGCCAGTTTTATATATAATAAATACAGAATTATGATTAAATCGACTAATATATTATATAAGTAAGATATGAGAAAATTTATCTATTATCTATGCATTCATAAATCATTATACTAGTTAAAATTATTATTTATACATTTATATAACATTATATTAATTACCATATATAATTATATATATTGCAATATAATTAAAAATAATTGCAATATAGTAAAAATGGTAATAAATATTACATATTAATATCATATTCTTAAAAATCAAAATTGATATTACGAATAATGATTGTAAGTCTAAAAATAAATTTAGTTAATAACAATATCATTTCTTCCAATTTATAAAACTAATAATACAAAATTAAATATTCTAGTATTCACATCCATTTATGCGATTACATTACATACTATTTCAACTACCAAACTGATTTCATTAAACTCTCAAACCTCTACTTATTTGATTCACCATTTCCAAATTAATTTCATTATAAATAAAATCCTAACTCTTTTCGTAATATATCTCATTCATAATACATCAAATAATTGATTTCTATAGTTTATCACTTAGGATTAATAACCTCTTCATTTCTTCTTCATTCTCAACTTCATTTCAAGTCAATATCATCCACACCCAAATCAAAATCCATGATTGATCATCAACACCAAAAACAAAACATATTTATAAACACATTCATATTCAGTTTTCTGCACATGTTCAACTTCATTTCACTTCTAACTTATCATTCTAATTTACCTCATTTGAAGACACCACATTAGCCCTTTCTTTAACCTCAAGATCAATCTAGTTCATCCATATAACAACTACCCAAAATTCATGTGATTAAGCATTAAAAACAGAACATGAGCATATCATCTCTTCATGAAATTTCTGCACAATTTCTAAATCATTTTGATGATCTTTCTATATCTAAATCATCATAAAAACATCTTATGAATTTTCAGTCATCATATATATAAAAGCAAGACAAGAACATGTCCAAGTTACTTATTTACGTTTCAGCATGCATACCTTATCATTTTATGATCATTTAACTTCTAACTATCATCAAAACATGTTTCATTCAACAAATCATGAAAAATAATGCTTTACACTTACTTGCTTAGCTTTAATGTCTTTAAACCACACTTAACCCTAGCTTTCCATGCATCCCACGAACATCTTCGTGGAGGTTGGGAGGATTAGGTTTTCTAGTGGCAAGATGATGATGACACAAAAATGGAAGTAACAAGTGAAAGACGAGAGTTAGGATCAACTTTAATGGAGATTAGTGAGAAAAAAATCGTGAAGGAGAAGAAGAGGAAAGCAACGAAGAAGATGATAGAAATTAACAATTCAAAGACAATGAAATGTTTGTCTTTCACTAGTGAAATTCATGTGGGATTAAGTGGTAAGTGGTAGTGACAGTTGTCACTGCCACTTGTCACCTTCCCATGGTCCCATTTGGACCCTTATTGATAACTAGTCTATTTGTCTTCAATTTCTACTCCAATTATCTCCTAATTTTTAATGGCATATATCATTAAATCCAAATGTCATTTATCAAAATTTCTACCGCCATTTAATACTTATTTCTACTACCAAAATTAATTGTCTTGCCACTTGACATTTTGCTTAGTCCAAAATACTCAAAATCTCATAAATTTACTTAATTTCACCAAAAATTCTAGATCAATAATTTTACTCACCAATTCCATTTTCAAGACATATAATCCACAATTCACAATATAATCACATTTATAAATCAATTATACCTATTAATTGTCAAATGAGTGCATGAACAATCATTGTAATGTGTGAAATAATCAAATTAAAGTGTGTGTATGCTAAATGATGCATGAGCATGAAATGTAATTTCCTAATATTCTTATTGTTTTTCCTTATGTACAGTATTCTAGGGTTCTATCCCTTAGCATTGGATAAGGGGATGTTGCACTGAACCATTTAGAGGTTCATGTTTTACGAAAACTACAGAAAGAAGTTGACCATGTCTTAGGGAGTAGATTTCGTGAAGATGTCAATAGATTCGTACTTATTACAGCCTCAGAAAGCTCCTCCAAAATTTTCTCAGGTATTTTCGCATTTCTTCGTTATTTCTCTTTCACGTTCGATCCGAGATACATAACTAAGGCTTTTGTTACATGTTAATTTTAGAACCTGTTTAGTCACCTTCATCTTCCCACACACATTGTCACTACAACTTTTACACAACCTTAGATGTTTCAATGTAGAAAATTTTAGCTTCTCTTTAAGTATTTTATTAGCTAAATCAATGCAATTTTACTCCTACCAATGATCATATGATAGAATTTGTTAATACTTAGTTTTTCCATCCACTTTTATATCAATTTATTTTGCTTAATTATTACATCCCAATAAATTAATTTTAATCATAAACATTTTTATCTAGGTGCATTCATGTTAATTTCAAGTGATCTCAAATTTTATTTTATCATATTTGATTTACGTTGTATTCAATTATACTAGGTTTAATTTTATTTTTACATTTTTATTTTTATTCGTTTTAATTTTTAATTAGTCTTAATTAAATTTTATTTACAAATATTTAACTATAATAAAGTTAATTTGTAATGATCCAAATTTTTGTTAAATTAATCTTAGTGGGACCAATAATGAGAAAAGCTTATAAAAGTATAAGTTAAGCTTAAGAAAGCTTAAGTTCATTTCTTTCTTAAACCCTTTTTCTTATAAGTTATTATTTACTCCCAATTTCCTACACGGCCACCAATTCTGATGATCTAGGACTCTAAGAAAAGCTCTCGGGACATTCTATGAAACCTGTAAACTTATTTGATCAAAAATGACCTAGACTTGGAGGAATTGCAATTGAAAATTTCGGTTCATTTAGGTAAGTCACCGATCTCTGATGTTTAGCTATTTTGGGTGAAACTAACACCACTATCGTGTCACCTTTGAGCTTTAATCATTCAATTCTAGCAAACTAGGATGATTTTTGACACAAGACTAGTGTCATTGGATTCCTAAAGGTGAGCTTATCATTTCTGGGGTGGTGAAGATCACCGCGTCTTTGATGCTAATGCGTGTACCCCACGCTCCAGTGACGGTAGTGATTTTACAACAGCCTAAAAATGACTGCAAATAATTTTAAAAATTCGCAAATATTATGTAAATCAATTTTTGTAAAATTAGTGTATTGAAATTCTTCGCAGTTTGTGAGATAAAAATTTAGAAAGGGTTATGTTCATATAGAAATGCATGAAATTGATTAAATTGAGTTGTTGTTAATTATAATTGAGACTATTTGGAAGTATTGAGTATAAATAAGGGGTATGGGTTAGAAATTGGTATACTTGAATCATGAATTAGATTATTATGGATTTTACGATATAAATATGGACTCAATTAGGCATAGAAATATAGTTTGGAGGCCTAAATTGAGTTGTGGTTTCTAGTAAATATAGAAGTGTAATTTTATTGCAGGAATGACCCTTCTTTTGGAAGGGGATGTCCGTTTTATAAGAAAAAATCTGCCAACTTTTCAACGAGCTCCTCGTAAATCGTAACATTGCCATTTTAAATAAAAAATAGAGCTCTTTAGTATTAAGTCATGGCCTTATTCTTAAGGTATCTAAAATTGGTTTAGGTTTTAAATCCTAATTGTCATTCCTACTTTTCTTTCTATAGATCAATCAGAAGCAGAACCCTCCATTTCGAGACACTAAGTTCAATGCAAAGGAATGCATTCTACCTGTGAGTTAATGTTCATGGTTATGAATATGCATTACAATTCATTCTCATATTCAACATGTGAATCACCATCAATATCATATGTACACATGTATACATATTTTTGTTATGCTTGTCTTGATATGTGATGATGTGGAGGATTGTTGTGGTATAAGCTATGCGCACAGTGAGTTAATTATTCATATATGTATTTGGGTTTGTATTTGATCCATTGGTATATCAATTGATTGAGATACGAGACAGTTGGGTCGGTTCGGTCAAGCTTACTCTTAGATGCTAATCGATATATGGGTGGAGTGATTGTGGTGGTTCGGTTGAGCTTGCTTTAGGACGACAATCATGTCATAGTGAGACTGTGGCGGTTCGATTGAGTGTAGCTCTCAGTCGGCAGTCCACTACATTTGGACCAAGTGACTCATATGGAACAAGAAAGCCCCTATAGCTATAATCTATGGGTAAGGGGCATGACATAGGGTCATTCGTTAGTCCTCCACTCTTATTTTTGATTTGTGATTATGTGACATGATATTTATATGGGAAATGCATGCATGTTTATGAACAAAATCATTATGTTATGAAATTGCATTTATAGATGTAATACATTATAAATATATACATATATGTGTCATTTGAAATCCTTAGGAGTGCATAACATAACCGAAGTATTATTTCATTCAGCAAAGTCTGACTCCTCTCAACTATTTTTCAGAATCTTCTTTTCAAATCTCTTTTAATAGGGTATTTTGTTGGTCTTCTTCCTCTTCGGCTATTTGATATACATTTGTTGGTATGGTGACCTTTGACTTTAAAGCTACAGTAGTCTTGTATATTGTGAGAACTATTTGATTCTTGTAAGTATGAGTTTGATTATTTTGAAATCTCATCTTTATTATAGATATAAGGATTTGATGACATTTTAGGCTTGTTAAGGGTCTAATAAACCTTGAGTTTATTGTGCCTTTAGCGGCGGTCACAATCCATAGTTGGTGTCATGACTTAATTACTTATTTCTTTAAAATATATTTTTACATGTGCTTTTTATTTTTATTTTAAATGGTTAGGGTTTATTATGATATTTTCGTTAAATTTGACAAGAAAAATGTGTATATGTGAAAAAGGATTTTATAATGGTATTTGAGTAATTTTAATATTTGAGATAATCTCAAAAGTTTCTTACTTGCACAAAAAAATAAAAGAAAAATTCTAGGTAATTTCTTTTTAATAATAAAAGAAATATATAAAAAATTTAATGAAGCAAAAGAAAAGAAAATATTGAAAATTCTTAGACCATTAGATGAAGCGGAAGATCAAACTCTTAGATGAAAAAAGGTATATTGGTCTTTTCACCTTTGATAAAGGCTTTCGTAATCCATAATTAACTTAAAAAATAGAGCCTTTTGCTTAGAGCCTCTAAGAAATAAAAACATAGGGTTGCCTTCAAGAAGAGAGAGTCGTTTGATCTACTAAATTTGCAAGCATATAGAGTCAGCTGAAACAAGTTTATAAACCAGAGTAATTCTATAGTATTGAATTCTACAATGAACTATGTCATCATAATTATCATTCCTAGCCTATCAATGAAATTAAGCAAACAAGCATTTATGAAGGATAATTGTATTACTGAACTAATAAAAATAATGCAAAGAAATTAGCAAAGAAATTCCAATTATCAAATAAGAATAATTAGCTATATCAAAATAAAAATTAACATAAAGAATAATATACCTTCTCTTGAAACACATAATTATCTAATTAGGCAACTACTACCTTTTAACGTGCAATTTATTCTAATCAAATTTATTAATTATAGTTAATCTATATGGTTATCACTAAAGTTTAAAATACTTTTATTCTCTACTGCTAAATTATTTAATCTCCTAATATAAGGATTACTTTATCTCTTGGTCCTTCATACAATCCCTAAGATTGAAGCTATAATGGTCATGCATAAATTCATAATTAAGAAATAAGAGTAAATTTAACTAATCCAATCGGGTATTGATAACTAAAAAATTCATACAATCTACATCCTTAATCCTAGATAGGGTTTCTAGCCACTAAACATAATAAGAACAAACCATAAACAATTTAATCTCAATATAAAAAAACGAATAGAAGTAAAGATTGATAGAAGTTATCATTAGTCAGCCCCTTCAATCTTGCTCTACATTTTCCTTCAACGCTAAGAATGAGTAAAACTATTTAAAATAAAACAAGGTAGCTCTCAAACTCTCCTAAAAGTCCCTTAAGGAAAACCTAATATAAGTATTTATAGTTAAAATCGCAAAATAGAGTCTTAGCCTACTTGAAATTGAGAAATAATAATTGCATTGTAAGTTGTGCATGAGAACCAACATAGGAGCAACATTAACATTGCTACTAATTTTATTCTATTTTCAACATTAACATTGCTACTAATTTTATTTTCCATAAGTCAACATATAATTGGCACTAATTTTATTCTATTTTTCAACTTCTCAAACCTTTACAAAAGACAAAAGCCTATCTTTATGCATGTCCAGTGCTTATTATGCCTTCTTCTACCAACTTCTCTACTTTTTAACATATTTGAGTTAGAATTGATTTCTCATGCCTTCTAAAATGTTGTTTTCCATCTTCTTATCATCTGATAATCTAAATGACTAAAAAATCTCTTTGATTAGACAATAGTGGAGAAAGTTGCATAATTTTTTTATTTTTTCCTTAAAATCATCACCTACAAGATAATGAACTAAATAGAGGAAAATATTATAAAATTCATATAAAATATGTTATAAATACATCAAATATTAAGTAATTTAATCTCAAATAATATGTAAAATATAGACCTATCAAATTACCCATGCTTAGCTGGTTGCTTATCCTCAAGCAATTGATAACAAATAAATCCTAACTATTAATATAGACTTAACTAACTAAAGAAAAAAATAATTCCACTTTTGTAACTGTACATTAACATTTAACATATGCCACAAGCCTTTAAACTCCTAGGTGTCCTTAATAGAGGAGTTATAGTCTCGTGAGAGTTTACCTAAATTGTACTTACAAATATTAATTTGAACCCATTAATTAGCTTTATAATTAATAACAGAAGATATATAAATTCAAGTCTCAATTGAATTACAAAACCTAAACACATAATATTTCATAAATAAATTACTATATAATTAAAACAAGGTAAGCACTATTCTGCTTCCTTTATTAAGCTTAAATATTAAATCGACAAGTCCTTACAACATATCACTCATTCACATAATTATTTAAAGTTTTTTTGAGGTACGCTTTATCATTTTAATATGAAAGTAAGCTTATCATGCGCTTGAAAATCATCTATTCTCCACAGTTTAAATAGATATATACAAGAAAAATCGAAAGGACTTGAATTAGGTAATAATGGGGCCAAAAGATAAAATAGGTTAACAAATAAAAAGGATTAATGGAAACATCAATGTTCATAGTTAATAGAGTGATAAAATAAACTAAAAGAAACAAATAAATCAATTATCGCTTCACAAACTCCTTGTATTCTTGCATACACCCATTTCCTTCATTATTTTCAATCAAAAGAATCCATGCCAATCAAATTTCATCACTTTATTTTTTTTATCTTTTTTTAATTAACACGAGAGTTTCAATTTTACATTGCCTCTTTCATACACTTTATTAATTATGCCACTCTTATTTCTTACATTAATTCCTACAAATATCAAGACACAATTTACAGCTTTGCTAATCATAAAATAAGGATTAAACACTTGTTATTCTTTTTAGACTTAAGGTTCTTTGGGAGAGATATCAAGAAATTTTTAATTTTTTATAAGGCTCAAAGAGTCCCATTGATATATTGATGTATAAAAAGTTAGGCATTTTGGCTCAAACTCAAATTCTAAGTGCCTTCATCATTTTAATGCTTATACACATCTTACACATAATCTTGAAAAGATGAATTCAAGTTTTAGAAATTCAAAACCAAAGAAGATATCCATATAAGAAATAAAATTTTTGCTTAAAGCTCAGTTGTTCATGGGATCACTCAAGTTAAATTAAAGTATAATCATTTAACAACTTTGATTTCCAAACATATACAAAGTTAAGATTTGTATGGCATTTCCTTAATCATATTATACATCTAATTTTTTCAATCAATCTCAACTAGGAGCATGTATAAACTCATGCCATTAACCTAAAATAACTAATAAGAACTTAAATGCATAAATTAAAAAGAAATCTAAAAACATAAACATTTAAAAACTTTGAATCAATGCAATTTAACTTAAATCCATCCCCAAACTTAGAATACTATTGTCCTCAATATTATAAATTATGAGTAAATAATGAAAGTATTATGAATTCCTTAGAAACTTGGATAGCTAAGATGAAAATTTCCATCATGAAATATGCTACCTTACCCAACATATTTACAACATCAACATTAGTGGAGGGTCAAAAGAAATCCAAATTGTATTCAAAATTTTAAAATTATTATTTCAACAAACTAAGCAAAAAATAAAGGTCAGTTATAATAATATAGAATTAAAACATGTGGAAGACGTTGTGGGTAGACTCATATAGAACTTAGCATGGCATACATCTTATAACATCTCCACGAAGGCGCTGAATCAATGACACCAACTATTGCATCGTTACCCTTTATGGCCTAGTAGTTGCCCTAACTCCTTTTTATGCTTTTTGGCATCTTCATCATCACCGTCATTTCTTGCCTCTTACCCTGAGTTATTGGATGCCCTCTATTAAGTCTGTGTGGATTAATCACATATTATTCTCCCAAGCATAACCAAACAACCTTATCCAATCATCATTGATGTAACTGACCTCTTCTATCTATATAACCCCAACACTAAAGAGGTCTATCCCTTGCTTCTTCAGCAGTTAATTAATCAACACTGAGAACATAAAATTTTTGTCTTGTGATTAAGTAGTTAACGACATATTTGTTCTTTATTTAGCCTGCTTCTATTCTCTTCACACCTAAGTTTCTTTATTTAGCTTGCTTATATTCTCTTCACACCTAAGTTTAGTTTCGTTTCTAACTTTAAATTTACAAAAGCTTTTTCTAACCTAAGTAACTATTTAGGTAGGTCAATTAAGGTGCCTAATACCTGCTTTACAATTAGACCCCAAACTCATTTTCTAGTTAGGAGCTTCTTCACTTCCTTTCTTCTAGGTTTTCCTATATCTTTCTTTAATAAAATATGGTGATAACTTCATTGAACATTTTCTTTATATTTAGTATCATTCTTATTTAAGGCGTCCAATCTACAAGTTTACAAAACCCCTTTTGAACTTAGATAATTTTTAGGTAGATAAAGTAGGGTTCCTAATAAGTTTAGTGAACCTACAACAATGAATATAAATTTTATTTAATAAAATAAACCAAGAAATTAAGACCTAGTTTTGGGTTATAGGGAATTAAAAACTAAATTTATAAAATATTTGAAATGTAACAAAAAGATCTTTGACAAGTTTCGAATAATTTTAATGAAAAATAAGGATGAGAAGCCCTCTCATATTTTATATATAACTAAAAAAGATCAAAGTTATTATTAATGTTGAAAAGAATTTTATAATGATTACAATAAAGATTTATAAGTCTAAAAATAATTAAATCCTTAAATAACTAGTTAAAGATGGTTCTTAAGAAAATATAGAAACAAAAAGAAAACATCTTACCTCATGTTCCATTCAATTAATCATATAATTTAACCAATCTAATGAAAGGAATGGAAAGGGTTCAATTCAATTAGTTATATGTTTTTAAAATTATTACCATATTATCATGCACTTTAATTTGAATTGATCCTATACAAATAATATAACAAATTATGTTGTTCTTTGATAACCTTTTACCAAGAACTTAAAGGGTAAAAATTAGTGTCTAGTCTATGGGTAAACAATACATGAGAAGTAAATTGTGGGTGGAAATATGGTGTTAGAATAAATAACCAAGAACATAATCACATAAATTATTAAAACAGGATCTTTGCATATGCATACAAAATAAAATCACATACTTGGATTATGTTGAATTTCCATCGGTTAAAGCACAATACTGCAGAAAATATTTTTTCGCTTCTTTCTCGTATGAAACAGCACCAGTATAGAAGAGACAAACCAGAAGTTTTTTTTTCTCATCTTTTCATTCTTTGGTTTTTAACATTCAAACAACATAAATATCGTTGGTAGTTATTTAAAGAACAATTACTCCAATACCCCTCATTGGTGTAAATTGATTCATTGTCTCCCACTTACAAATGATGGGCTTTAATCTAATTAAAAAAAAACTCTACAGTGCTCATACTTGTTCAATAACCGGTGTGACCAGCATACGAGCTCATTGCTATATATCTGTTAGGAGTATATGAAATCTCAATTAACAAATTGATCTTAGGACTTAAGTTTCCTTGAGTAGACATTGTATGCTATACCCTAGGTCATATCTCGCATTAGCATGTTTCTTTGATCTCATTTAATTTTG
>JAOTAY010000007.1:1864812-1893326 GCA_025629805.1 Erythroxylum baracoense | reverse complement strand
TTGGGGAAGTCACGCTCGTGACTCAGTACGATCGTGACTCTCCCAGATTCACTGAATCGCGATCACGACCAAGCCGCGATCACGACAGGACTAGAAAAGTAGCGATCGTGACATAGCGCGATCGCGACAAATACCAAGAAATTCGCGATCGCGACCTAGTCGCGACCGTGAGTCTCCTCGTCGCTCATTATCGCGGTCGTATCGTAGCACGATCACGACTTGCTACGTTTGTCTCAAAGTCACGATCGTACCAGGGTACGATCGTGACTTCCTTCGCTTTTCCTACCACTGTTCACTAAAAGTCGCGATCATAACTCGGTACGATCGCGACTTTCCTGTTTGTTCTGAACCCTCTCATAGGCGTGTGAAATGTGAAGTTTTTGAATTATGATTTTCTTTCCCTAAATTCAAAATGATACAATTTTTTCTTACAACCAAATTAAATATCCTTGGTTTACTTTTGGGTATGGATATATTATTATAAATTGTGGGGTAATATATTTACATTTTCTATAAATTTTCTTATTTAAAAATCATTATTAGCTATTTCTTTTAAATTGATGTTATTTATTAAATTGTGTATTAATCGTTTTTTTAAAATTTTTGTTCTTGAATAATGTAATTTTATGCCTATAATTATTTTACGATTCCACCACGAATTTTTCCTGTCTAGTCCTTAATTACATTTAAATGCTATAATTTATTTTATTTTTTTGAAATGTTTCCAAATATATATATATATGTATGTAAAATAATTATCAAATGGTGACACGTAGTCACCATAAAGTCATATAGGGACCCAGGGCCAACATAAATGAGGTTCATCATAAACTAATTTATGATGGATCTGATTGCTCCCACTCGGATCAGTCATGATGAGAACCTTTACGTGAAATTGCTCCCACTTGGTTGAAGTTCCTCATCTTGATTCTTCATAATAGAATCATGTTGATCAAGCGTCTCATATAATAATAGGTCTTTACCTATTTCGCCTTGCTTGGGAAAATCATTTTCTAATAATGTTACATCTCATGATTCAAATTCTGTTACACCTTCATTACCTTGTTCACTAATGAACAAGTATCCTTTTGAGTGTTTAGAGTATCTAATAAAAATACCTTTTCTCCCTCTTGGGCCTAATTTTCCATGTTTGTGATAGAGATCACGAACATAGACTGCACACCCCAAGGTTTAAGACTTGACATGTCAGGTCTCCTACCAGTCCACAACTCATATGGTGTATTAATAACTGATTTTGTGGGCACACGATTAAGTACATAGGTAGCCGTTAGCAACGCATCACCCGAAAAGGTGATTGGTAAATTTCCTTGGGCCATTATGGACCTAATCATTTCTAATAACGTCCTATTTTGTCGTTCAGCGATGCCATTTTATTGTGGGGTTCTAAGAATTGTTAGTTTGCCTGTCTATTCCTTTCTCATCACATAAAGCCTCGAACTTGTCAGACAAGTATTCTTGTCCACGATCAGTTCGTAATGCTTTTATTTTCTTATCTAATTGATTCTCATCCAAGTTCATATATTTTATGAAACAATCGAATGCTTCTAATTTATGAGAAATCAAATAGATATGACCATACTGAGTATAGTCATCTATGAAGGTGATGAAATAAACGGCCCCATGTTTAGCCCTTACATTCACTGGACCACAAATGTCAAAATGAATTAATTGCAATGGATATAAAGCTCGTGTTCCTTTTCTAAATGGCTTTCTTGCCATTTTACTAGCTAAATAATGCTCACATGTAGGTAGATCTACTTAACTTAGATTACCTAAAAGCCCTTCTTTAGCTAATCGACTAATTCGATTTTGACGAATATGGCATAGTCTAGCATGCCACAAAGTTGCATCATTGTTGGAATTACTATATGTAAATAATGAATAGCTAAGGTTATTATTTTCCTTTAACACATGCAGTACAATAAAACCATCACATAAAAAACCATAACCGTAAGTGATAGATCCAAGATACAAATCCATTCCGCCACTGTGGAAATTTATATTGAAACCAAGTTTAACTAACATCAACAAAAATAAAAGATTCCTACGAATATGTGGAGCAAATAATACTTCATATAGGATGAGGTGTCGTCCTCCACGCATGTCCAATTTACATGTGCCAATTCATTGTACAGCAACTCTGGAATTGTCACCTACATAAAGTCATCGACTATCATATGGGAGTTTACAAAACTCAACGAAGGCCTTAAGGTCCTTTGCTACATGGTTGGTTGCTCCTGAGTCTGCAATCCACAAAGGATGTGATTCAGTTAAAAAAAATAGAACAAGAAACATTCACATAACAAATGTTTGTACTATAAAATTGTACTTTCTTGGGCTTGGTACAATCTCGAGCTAAGTGGGCCTTATTACCACAATTATAGTACTTCACATGTTTCATGTTCTTCTTCTTAAAGGAACGTTTTCCCTTTCCATGTTGGTTCTATTTTGCCTTCTTGGATTCCTGAGGAGAGTGGTTGAATATCTTATTCTTCTTCCACTTATATCCACCATGATGCTTGCGTTTCTTGTTCATAGCTCCATGCGAGCTAGAACTAACCGCATATGCCTCAGAAGACATCTTTAAGACTTCAAGATACTCCTCCTCTAAGATAAGATGCCTCGTAGCATCTTCCATTGTCTTGATGTTCTCATTATGAGTTAGGTGCATCTTCATATGCTCCTAACTCTGAGGCAGTGAATGAATCACAGCTTGAACTTGTTGTTCATCAGAAAGCTCATAACTAGCATCACGTAACTCACTTACCATGTTGGACATTTTCCTCAGATGCTTTTGCATTATATCATCTAGACGCTTCTTATAAGTATCAAACTTAATAGTAAGTGACCTCACTTTAGTCACTGAAGCACCTACAAAATGAGCAGCCAGTGCAGACCACATGTCCTTTGCAGTTTTGAATTTATGGAACTCTCGCATGATATCATTATCTATGCTACTCAGCAATGTGATGCGAGCTAAAGAGTTCTTCTTTTTCCACAATTCATATGCATCACGGTCCCTCCTATATTGGGCTGTAGTGCCCTCCTCAGGAACTTCCATGGTTAGGTTTAATGGTTCAAAAGCCTCTTGCTCCTCCAGTACATACTAGATTTTCATACTCCAAATTTTATAATTGTCACCATTAAGTTTCTTACCCCTATTAAGTTCAGCAACAATATTCTTCGAAGCAGTAGCTATTTTGAAACACTAAGTTTCTATAAAAAGAAAGAGATATATATATGCACGTTAATGTCACATTAATCGTTCATAGAGTAAATAATTCGAACAATTGCTTATGAAATCAAAAGTCCACAAATGTGTTCAATCATCAGTCATACAACAACCGAATCCTAATTACTTTACTCTAGACAAATTCCTATATAAAATTCATATAAACATATTACATAAATATTAAGACTTTGTTCTTATAAATATATATATTGTATATAAATGTACTACAACCTACGAACAATCTATAGATAACGAACCCTATATGGAAATGAGTTCCCAACTTCACATGACACAAGTTCGCAAAGCTCGATTTACAATAGCCCTTACTATTTCCATTGGAAGACCTATGGGATACAAAGCCCTAATCAACTTCCTTCTACTCATCTCTTTAATAAATGTCATCACTCACAAATTATAAGTCTTCTTGGTAGGCATATTATTCCAGAGCATTCGTAACAGTTCGCCTTGAGGTTGAGGTAATGTCGCAAGCAAAGTCATATACTTTACTTCAACATCTGCATAAACTAGACAACCTCCTAAGTATAACTCTTGCATCATGTTATTAATTGAAATAACATGTTGTGTTAGATCATCTCCAGGCATTAAATGCATGTTAAATAACTGTACATACATGCTGCCAATACGTCTCTTTTGTGCCTCAAATCGAATAAGCTTAGGTGTCTGCTTAATAATAGGCATCTTCTTAAAGAACAAATTTTCAGGAATCAGAAGAGTGCACAAAATAAACAAATTATTTTGCTTAACACATAGCGAACTCATGCTAATAGAATTGAAACAATTTTAATTCTATTGGCAATTTATTAAACTAATCAAATTATGATATTAATGTCTAATCAATTAGAAACTTATTTCTAATCTTAAATTATAATTGAACTATCAATTTATCTTGGTTTAATTAGAAACTAATTTCTAATAAAACTTCTATCTAATTTTGACTAAATAAATTAGTATAGATTTAATTAGAAAACATATGTGTAATTTTAATTCAAAAAAATAAACTTATTTCTAAGTTTATTTTAACTAAACAAACTAGTTTAAATAATTTTTTAATTATAAAATTTTTTTATTTATTTTAATTAGAAACTAATAAAAATAATTAGTTTGTGTAAATTAGAAAACTTATTTCTAATTCTTTATGTTATATGTAATTCTCTACATATCACTACAACCCAAAAGTTTAAAAGAAATAAAATGGCCCATTGGTTACAAAAATATGTAACTTTTGATTGACAGGCCACGTGCCTCTTACTTGGGTTTTGGGAATTCCGCCTTCTAGCAGTAGATGAGAGATAAGGAAAAAACTCCACGTGCCTCTTTCTTGACCAAAAGTCCAAAACAAAGTTTGTAGAAGTTGTCTTCTACCTCTTTTCTCTGCTATGCGTTTTGTTCTGTTTTTTTTTTATTTTCCAGGAAACAAACACTCCCTAGTCTCTACTCCTCTTCACGTGTCATCTCTTCTCTTCTTCTTATCATGAAGAAGAAAGAAGATGAATCCCCAATTTATAAGGTGAATTTGGAATCGCAGCAATAGAGAGAGATGTACAATATTACTATATGATGTTGATGTGAAATTCCTATTTCTCGTCGAAGATCTCTCTCTTTTCCCATTTCTGTTTCTCGTCGTGTTGGGTTATATAGAAAATATTTTGTGTCATTCATCTGTATCTTACTTCTTGGTGTTGCAGAAAATAAAACCATACTTCTAGAGAGAGAAGCAATGACATAAGGAAATAAAGAAAAACAAAATATAGCATATCCAAACACAATCGCACATACACAAATCAGATTCGTATATAAGGGTACAGACGTCAGTTTTGTTTGTTGTTTACCAAAATCTAAAAAATGAAACTGCATACACCCATTCTAGAAATAATTTCAAACCAAAGTGGAGATGCGATGGGTCTTTCGAAAACATAAGCATGCATATAAAAAAAACAAACCTGGCTCTGATACCAATGTTAGAATAAATAAACAAGAACATAATCACATAGATTATTAAAACAGGATCTTTGTATACGCATACAAAACAAAATCACATACTTGGATTATGTTGAATTTCCATCAGTTAAAGCATAATACTGCAGAAAATATTTTTCGCTTCTTTCTCATATGAAACAGCATAAGTACAGAAGAGAGACAACAGAAGTTTTTTTTTCTCATCTTTTCGTTCTTTGGTTTTTAACATTCAAACAACATGACTACTGTTGGTAGTTATTTAAAGAACAATTACTTTAATACCCTTTATGGGTGTAAACTGATTCATTATATGGGATAATTGAGGGAAAGAATGACCAATCCCAAAAAAGGAGGAATTCACTATGGCTACTTAGTTAGATTACATGCTGAAGCATATATTAAGGGTCATCAAAGGGGCCTCCCAAACCTCCCCCACCAAAGGGAGTCGTCCTCTTTGAAATATCTTCCAAGTACTTCTTGATCTTGTCCTTAAATTGCCATAGAGAAGAGTCCTCCCAAACTACTTTTGCCACATCATTGCCTTTCCATTTCATAAAGAACTCAGTCCGTCGATTCTTCTTGTGTCTTCCCAATATCCTATTATCAAGATGTTTCCAAATAGCTTATGCGCACTTCAGTTAATCAATTCATCAAATACCTTTTAGGTACTCCTTTAAACATTTCATTAAACATGTATTAAGCCCTTTGGTTTCCAAATTTTAGAGGCTTAGCTAACTCTATTTGATAGGTTACAAACACATGAATACCTAATGTAAACTCCCAATAACCAAACAACCAAATCTAGACAAAAGGGTATGTAGAAATCTCACTTCACTGTTTGAGACATTTCCTCGAACAAGTTTTGTGCAATTGGTTTTTATGATATTTTAGGCAGTGAATAATAAAGAAACAAATCATATATGTGTAACAAATATTTATTGATGTCTCATAACAAAGGGTACACGAAATGTGATCTGCAAAGAGGCAAAATCTGCACATTTTCCAGGCTACAACACCCACATATATATATAGACAACAATTTTGGATACGTTCCAACAATTTTTTTCACTAACCATCATGTCTTTTCATACTAAAATTATCCTATTTCCAAATTGGTAGATGTTTGAAACATTATGACCCTTCCAAACATTTTAATTAGGATACAAAACTTACAACTAACTTAATTGACAAATCGTCATAACTGTCATAACTTAAAGAAACCACCATCTTATAATCGTCGTTTTTGTGACTGTCATGAACATAAGTTGAAGTGGCCTTTAGCTTGTCCCGAATCCAAATTTCAAGCTACTATAATTCCATAATCATCCCATTTTTTAATGTGGTTGCATTTTGCTGAAACGGACCTACATATACCTTTTTAGCTTTTTAGTGACTTAATAATTTTTGCATCAACTTCTTACCAAGCAAATGTTTTCTAGAGGATAAATAAATGGGTTTATCCATATTAATATACACATAAAATTTTTTAATAAATAAATTATTTCATTTTAACGAAAAAATAAAATTTAGTTTATCACTCATTCATTAAAAGCAACTTTAAAATTTTTAATTTTCAATTTATAAAATATTATACTTTGTTAAAATTCTATTTGTAGAATGATGTAAACATGATTTAGATGAGCTGAGGTTATATGATTAGCTTTCGTCAAAAAAATTAACAACAAAATATTAACTAAATTATATCTATAAAAGTTGAAATTTTTTATATTTAATTATTAATTTTTGGTACTTATAATTAATATTGAAAAATTAATTAATGTTGTATACAAACTATTTTATTTCAAGATAATTTTTACCTCCATTTACAATGAAACAAAAATAATTCAACATTGAACTTAATGATATTAAACATTATTGCCACCATATTTTTTGTAAATAATAAAAAAATTATGACTATTGATAAAAAGAGATTTAATTTCTGGCCAAACCAAAAATAAATTATCAAATTAAAGAAACAAAAAATTAAATAAATGATAGTAATAAATTAAAAAATGTAAAAGACAACAATATACTCAATTCAAGTGGATATACATCTACTAAGGAAGAGAAATAAAGTTCACTATAACATAATCAATATATGATTTGTCTCTCCAATACAATGTTATGAATATCATACCGGTAACTATACTAAATTTGGTTCTAGTACAATATTGTACTAGTATTGGTCAATGATGATTATCATTTTGGTAATTTTTAAAATTATAAAATAGTCCTTGAATTTTTTTGTAATTTACAAGGTAGTCCCTCACTATACTGTATTATATAATTTATAATTTTACATTAACCATGTCTCTAAAAATTATAGCAATGGAAAATTGAAATAACAATAATCTATTTAGTTCTATTAATATTATTTTTCATATATTTCACATATAAAAATAACCACAATAATATGAAATAAGATCATTTAATCATCATACAAATATAAAATTAAGGATAATACAAAAACTTAAAATGTTATATTTTTGATCATATAATAAATAATAAGTACATCAAAACATCAAATAAAAAGAATAATAAAGATCTATGAAAGAATAATAAAGATCTATGACTCTCTAAATATTACAATTTACATCAAAAGTTTGTGTCGAGAAAATAACTAACTAGAAGTGAAATTCGAAACAAAAATATTTACATGTATCCAAAAATTATAACAATAGAAAATTGAAATAACAATAATCTATTTAGTTCTATTAATATTATTTTTTATATATTTCACATATAAAAACACCTACATTAATATTAAAAAAGATCATTTAATCATCATACAATTATAAAATTAAGGATAATACAAAATACTTAAAATGTTATATTTTTGATCCTATAATAAATAATAATTACGTCAAAGCATCAAATAAAAAGAATAATCAAGATCTATGACTCTTTAAATATTACAATTTACATCAAGAGTTTGTGTCGAGGAAATAACCAACTAGAAGTGAAATTTGAAACAAAAATATTTACAGTTATATTTATATTGCATATATAAAATTTAACATATACATTAAATATAAGCGAAATTAAAAAAAGAGAAGAAATGAAAACGTGGAATTTCATTCAATTGAATATTTGCTCAAATCGTATTGACCCTAATTTTCATTTGATACAAAATCCTTAGTATTGAGACGAGTCTCATCATTATCATCATTCAAATTCATTACATCAAGTAACATGTCAATACTTTCCCATCTAAGATTATCTTCCAAGTCACTCTCATCTATCAAACTTGGTTTTTCAGAAACTCAAACCACCAAAAGATTAATATGATCAAGGTAAATTGAATCTATAAAACTACTTGTTCTATTAAGAGTTCTAGTAACCAAATAAAATTAAATTATTAATAAATTACAAGAAATTATATTCAACTTAATAATAATAATAACATGCCTTTTCGAAGCTTTAAGTTATATCAAATAAAGACCAAGTCGTTCAATCTTTTGTATTGCAATCTATTCCTTTTTTTAGAATGGATGAATTCAAATGTACCCTAATTTCTTTCACACCCTGTTGCACTCATATATTGATTTAGAATTTGAATTACAATTCTTTGTAATTCTAGAACACCACACGGAATTAATCCCATAAGTAATTGTAAGACAACAAAAATAATATTATAAACAAAATAAAATGATGATTAATTTCCAGCAAGTAACAAAAGTGAACAAAAATATATACTTAGATTAAGCTTGTCTCTTTGCCGAATAGCAATAGGCTTCCCAAAATCACTTACATCCTTATAACCTTTATTTATGAACTAAGGAGATCGTGTATTATCTCAAGGGCAACAATTGTTGTAATAGTTAATGGCGATTCCCTATTAATTTCATATTTCTTTGTAAAATTTGGTCTAAAATAAACCCTATGATTCAAAAAATGCCCTAGTTACAAACAACAGAAAGTAAAGTTATCTTTCCTATCACTCATTAATGAGTGCAAGATAAGGTGTGTATAAAGAAGACTTATTTTTCATATTAGCCTTGATTGCTTTATTCGCCCTCTCTATGGCATTATAAAAATAAATTATTGTTGCCTTCTTATTACTATCAGCTAGATGAAGTACTCTCATTAAAAGTTCACAAACTCGTATTACAAATTGACACTGAAACTAAAATTCATGATCTTTAAGTTTAATTCTACATACCTCAACTCCAACATTAGACCTAGCATATTGTGATGCGATTAATTATTACTTGTAAACATTTTCCTTAACTTCTTCTTCATTAGAAAAAATATTAAAGTGATAAGAAATTAGCCATAAGCCTTGTTATAGCAGGATGGCATAAATTCCTACCATTGGTGAAATCCTTCATCATCAAATTAAGGCTCATGAATGATTATAGATAAACTTGGTCACTATTTTATTTATTCACAATCTCATCAATGATAGGAAAATATCTAGCATTTCCTTTATTTTCCATCATTAGGTCAAAACAATGTGTAGTATAAAGAGTCTAATAAAAAGAATTATATCTACATTGTAATCTTTTCCTTGCTACTTTTTAAGTAGAATCATCGTCAGTAATAAAATGAACAATATTTTTTGACCCAATTTTATTCATAAATTTATCAAATATCTAAAATAGGGTTTCAACATTTTTAACAAAATCAGATGCACCAATAGACTTCAAAAACATTATCCCCTTTGCAAAATAAGCTAAAAAATTAATAATAGATTCATGTCTTCAATTTGTCCAACTATAAAAAATTCGTAAGTTGCCCAAGTCATTATTCTTTCATCCAATAACCGTTTATTTTATAAACTAAACTATTTAAGAGTTTGCCTCGATAGTCACCAATTGAAGAAGCTTTATATCATCTTAAGAGGCAATAACATCTACTATATGATGGTAATAATAACACTAGTTGGCATTAGATGATACACCTAAATTATACCATCATCTAGCCATTACCATATCCACATTATGAGTCGCTTCTTTAGATTGTAAGACATTACGAATTGAAGACTGAGCTTCAAAAGTTGTTCGTGGTGCAAAAAAGTTAAATACTTATCTTCTTTTTCTTTGTACTTTAGTAGCAACATTCCCTTCTTGTTAGGTAGAAATATTACCATCTTCAACATCTCCATTATCACCTTGACTACTAAAAAAGAACTTTTGCAACCAATTTCATAGTTTAGGCTTTGTCTTCTATCTTTTTCATGTTGATACACATTGAAAAAATGACTTAAATATATACAATTTCATATTATTTTGAATAATAAGTGTTTTCTCATACATTCACATATTATTTTCTATTATGTATTTAACTATCCATAAGATAAGATGATGAATGTGTATTTGCTACCCATAAAATAAGATTAATATTTGTAATAATATTTCCTATTGACAAAAATAAACAATATGAAAATGCAAACATTTAATTTTCTTAACTTAATTGCAGATATTAAAATGATTTAATTATATATTAAAACTTAAATTCAAATGGTTAATAACATGTTAAATATATTTTATACATAAAAAATAATAGTAAATTATATGTTTTGGTAACAAATTAAAATTTTAATGAATTAATTTTGATATCATTTTTATGATTATTAAAATAAAAAATAATATGAAAACTCAAATAAATAAAATTTGCAATGCCTAAATGTTCTTAAACAATACACAATTTACACAACCAATTCCAAACCCAATGCATATTTTATAAATCATTCACAGTACACATATGAGACAACTAAAATACAATGCAATTGCAATCCAGAGCAAAAACATACAACTTAACACACACAAAAAATAGACAAATTACTACTAAGTTAATAAGTAATGCAGGTCAGGTCGTAGGTCAACCAGATGTAAATATGACTTTTAGTGTTATTTCTAAAGCGAGGACTGAGTGGGGACTGACTGACTGGACACATAGGTGGTGCGTGTTGAGTAGCAACTAGTGACGATGATGACTAATGTATATAGAGCAGTAACGAATTAGTAAGGAAGCAGCAGAGGAAGTTGTAAGATTTACAACTCAAAAGCAAAGCAAAAAATCGTGTAAAACAGAAAAGGGAAGGAAAGTTCCTCTTTATTCCCCTGTCTGACAATACAATGATTGAGGATATATATAGCTGATCCTGACCAATAAGATAGTGACAGCAGTAACAACTGAAGATTCTAGATGAAATGAGAAATACACGGGTAAAGGGAAAACGCTTAACTAATAGCTGAAGATTCTAGATGAAAATGAGAAATACACGTGGAAAGGGAAAAATGCTTAAAAGAATAATTGTATTATCTCCAATAGAAGTCATTCCAGCGGCTCGCTTCTGTTTCCAAAAAGCAAGAGTTGAGAAAGAATCAAGAAAGTCGAGGGTCGGTATACCCTAAATGTCTAAAAGATTGTTGATTTGTTTTCATACGATGCCGTTTAGTTGCTATTCAGTCAACTAGAAACTTTAAGTGGGTCTATCCCACGTGCTATGCTCTATTCTTCTCTATTTAATGATTTTTTTTAATTTCTCAAAAAAAAGGAACCAGCAGAGGAGGAAGCAACGAATGGTGGAGGAAGCAATGACAACTGGAGAGGAGACTGGACTGGAGAGTGGAGAGTGAGGACTAAGTTTGAGGGAGAGCGGTGGCTAATAAGAGTGAGAGTTGTGCATGAGACTGAACTAAAGGAGAAAAATGAGTATGGTTAGGTTTTAACATTTTAGGTTTTTAAAAATTTTATCCATAACTTTTAAAATTTTCAATTAGCTATTCGGATTTTTCTAGTATTTCGGGACTAGTTAGTACATACCATCCAGTATCGGCCGATATCTATAACTAGTGCGATACTAAGGATTTGAGTACCATTCTCCTGCCAATACGGAATAATATATCCCTGCTGAAATATATAAAATTCCTATGATCTCATAATTGTTAACTAATTTATTAACTCATTCAAATATATCCTTATGTAAATTAAAGAAGTTGACCAATGTTTTAAAATTAGACCGGAAGTTAAACTGGCAAGATAAGAGATTTAATGTTTAAAAGATTCAACTAGTATTACGTTATTATAAAATGGGGTAAAGATTAAATATAATTAAAGAATTTGAAATATAATTAAAAGTAATTTTCTTTAATTATCGTAGAATTTGAAGTTTAATTAAAAAATTTGTTAAATAAAAATTATTTATTTATTTTAATTGATTAGAACTCATTAATTTATAAAAATTGATCAATTAATTAAAAAATTGATCAATTTTTAACCAAAAAAATTATTAAAATAAATTGAAATGAAAAGTTAAAATTTAAATTAAAAAATTGAATAGTTAACAAGTTTTTAACGGCAAATAAACTAACTAACCGTATTTACATCAAGACCTAAATTAAGAAAGAAGACGACTTCAGTCATAAAACGATTTCGACAGTCAAGATTTGAAGTTTCCTATTTTGCGTATGCACCGAATTCGGGCTTAACAACCAATGCGGCTCATGTTTCCCTCCATAATCCAACCGCACTAGGGTCACTCTTCTTCTGTTCCAGACTCACTTCCAGCTCCACTGCCGTCAGAGCTTCGCCGATGGAGGCCTCTGGCTCAGATTGCAGCGGCAGGCGGTTCAAGAACGCGGACGAGATGTGGAGAGAACACGCCGGAGACACCTTGAAGAAGTCCCTTTGGTACCGCGACGGGGTTGCTTACTGGGAAGTAAGTATTACACCCTTTAAGCACTGATCGAGTAATTGTTTTGTTTTGTTGCGTTCCAGTTGAAATAGAGCTTCTGGGTCTTTTTTCTTCTTGGTTTAGGGTGTGGAGGCATCTGTAGATGGGGTGTTAGGAGGCTACGGGCTTGTTAGCGACACTGACGTCAAGGGCAGTGAAGGTTTTCTTCAAGTCCTTCTATCCGAACTATTTGTTGATGCTGGAAAGAATCGTCATCTTGTTGCTCTTGGTACTCTTCTGTTATGCAACTTGATTTTGTGTGCTTATAAATGTGTGTAATTTTTCCTGCTTGTATGCTCCGTTGATTTGCTTAATTAACTTTGTGTTTCCTGAGGAGTATATGTTCGTGAATTTTTGTTTGCGTTGTATATTTTCAAAATGCTAAAAGTCTATGGCCAAATCTCAATATGTTAAATGTTGAGTGATCATGCTTTACTATATATCTACACGCACACCAACACATTCATACTGTTGGCAATTAATTTAAAACTTATACAGATTGTGGCAGTGGCATTGGGAGAATCACCAAGAAACTTCTGATCAGATATTTCAATGAGGTAATGGGATTTGATTCTAGTGTCTCCAATGTTTTTGTTGATTGCGTGGCTAAAGGGTGCATATGCACAGTTCTGAGAAATTCTTGTGATTGTTATCCAGTCTGCCCTTCTCATTACCGAGAGCTTAGTGCTGTGTTTCCTTTACCTTTCCATTTCTTTTTTCTCCAGGTTGATCTTCTTGAGCCTGTCTCACATTTCTTAGATGCTGCTCGTGAAAGTTTAGTCCAGGAAAATCCTATGGCATCTGATGCACACAAAGCCACGAACTTTTTCTGTATTCCACTTCAGGTAGCACTTTGATTTAATTTGTATCCAGGTGGAAGTAGAACTGTGGACTGGTGTTGCTAACACATATTCAGAAGACAAAGTTAGACATAGGAACAATAATGAATTGTTTGATTGAGAATAGTTTGCAAGCATGGGGGAATTAGTTCAAGTTGCAAATTCTTCATCCTTGAGTAGTTGAATTTAAATTATCCGTTGGAAGGTAAACATTTTCATTTGAGGAAAATGACACATATGATATCTTGTTCAAGCAATCCATTTAGCAAGTTAAAACAAAGGAAGTCGGGAGAGGAAGAGAGATTATAGCCTTCTAGTCACTCAGCAATTTAACTATCTTTGAATAATGATCTTTTGATCTTGTATGCGGAAGCGCTTTCCTTTTTATACTCTTTTAGACACAAAATGAGGATTTCTTTCCCTTTTAGGAATTTACACCTGATGCAGGGAGATATGATGTTATTTGGGTCCAGTGGTGTATTGGCCATCTAACTGATGATGATTTCATCTCATTTTTCAAGAGAGCAAAGGTATGGTTTCAAGAATTGAAAACATTATGTTCAATTATTTGGCCCATTCAATTATCTCATTGGTTGAAAAATTAAACTTGTAGTCATCCTTAATCTGTCTTTATATTGCGGAAAGTTCATCAACTCTTAATGTGTTTGTTTACCTAATTAAGTGCTTTAGCATATTACATTCAACTATACTCATTTTTTAGTAGCAAACAATGTTGAATAAAGTCTGCTATAGAATGTTGTGTGCCCTATTCTTTCATTGGCAACTTTTCCTTGCAACTTTAATTTTGGCTTCCTTCTAGTTATGGTGCTTTAAGTTGTTCTAAAATCTGTTCGTCTTAAATTCTGCAACTGATTTTCATTGCAGACTGGCCTCAAGCCTGGTGGGTTTTTTGTCCTGAAGGAGAACATTGCCAGAAATGGTACTCTGTTCCATTGTTTCACATGTGCATAGTTAAGTTTGCCATATTTTCCAGATTAACTCTCAAGCTAAAGAAAACAATCAAAAGCAAATTTGTGAAATAATGTTAAGTCTGCCAATTTTGCTTATTTAGATCCAAGTATTAGTGACATCATGAGCATCATAATACAATGTTAGTTAGAAATCAACAACTTCTTGCCATTTCCTTATGAATTTGAATAATTGGCATGAACTGGCAATAAGCAGAAAATAGACATGTTATGAGGTGAGTTCTTGTTGTAGGAGAGATTCACCTCAGCCACTGAGCTTTTAGTTCTAGTGGTACCCATTCAAAACATTTATTCTTGGGTCCAAGACCCAAACATACATTCATTTGTGTAAGTTCTCCTGTAATACAATTCAGGCTACAATTGCATTCATCAAAATTGTACAGCCAAAATCCTCCAAACATCCAAAAATGCTAAAAATTTAATCTGCTTCTTTTGAAATAAGATATATAGCTTGGTGGTGGATTTCTGTGGCCCCACTTGCAAATGTTGCATTGTTTAGATGTTAATCTGACTATAAACTGCATGTTGGCAGGATTTGTATTAGACAAAGATGATAGAAGCATCACCAGATCTGATTCATACTTCAAGGAGCTCTTTAGTAGGTGTGGGTTACATCTCTACAAATCAAGGGTTAGCTTCTTTACATTTATACTGTATATTTATTTTTTATGTTAATTTATTTATACAATCTAATTATATAAGTTTCTGTTTAAGATTATATTTCAATATAAGCTAATATTTCTCCTTATTATTAGTATAATTAGGTCAATTCATTCGTGGTTTTTCTCTAATTAGCTAAAGGAACTTTTTAAGAGCATTAATTAACCAAAATCCAGGTTCAATCAGTAGAAAAGATACATTTGTGGTCTTGTTCTAGTTAGCTAAAGGAACTGTTTAAGAGCATGAATTAACTAAATCCAGCTTCAATCAGTAGAAAAGAATACATTTCCTTTTCAGAATACTGCTTTCTGATTGTTTTTCCTTTAGAATTTTAGTTGGCTTGAGAGAATAACTTAGGTTTATTGTCCATCTTCTTCAGCTGGAAGTTGAATCTGTCTGGTTTTCAACTGCCAGCCATATTAGATTTACCTCGATGCTAGGCTATATAGACTAAAGATTAATTGTTTTCAAATATATAGGTTGTTTATTTGCTCATACCTTACTTGTTTTCAGGACCAGAGGGGATTTCCCCAGGAACTGTTTGCTGTTAAAATGTATGCTTTAACACCTGATGTGCCAAAGATGATCAGCAAGAACAGATCTAAGGTACAAGCAAACAGGCCTGGCATAATAAGATGATGAATTGCCAACTTTCCTGATGTTAGTACAAAAGGTGCTTCTTTTAACCTGACAACCATCTAAAGAATTCTTCCAGACTGCATTTTAATAAATGATTTTTGCCTTTATATTTCCTCTTTTCCCAGGGAAACGATTTTGATGATTGTAAAGTTCTGATTCTGGACTGTGCTTCATTCCTGCCATCCTAAACTTAGCAAACTGCCTTTCAAGAATACTATGACTATGATAGTCTAATTTAAATGTGATTTTAAATAGTACAAGGAAAAATTTTGTACCACTATGATAGTTTAATTTAAATGTGATTTTAAATAGTACAGGGAGAAATTTTGATTGTACAATAGTTTTTCTGTCATTTTGATTATTCTATACGTAGCTAGCTTGGCTGATATAGGAGCACATTAAACATTTTTGATTTGTTTCTTTTATATTTGCTTATTTAGTCACCCTCTTACAATGTTTTCATTATTTAGATTAAGCTTTTTTTTTTCAATATGTTATGTTTTTCTATTAGTAGTTTACCTATAACTAGTAGAAATTTTACTAGGATTACTGTAGATTAGGAATTCCTCTTCATTTTAGAGCAATTTACCCCATTCTAACCTAGTTTGTTAAAAACTAGTTATTCTAGCCCTTTCTCCAGCAAGTAGTATTAGAGTCTAGTGTGATGAAATTCCAGTAGAATCAGTTCCTGTGTCCATGGTTAGAGTGGTGTCTAGTGATCACTTTGAATGGGGGATTATGATTAGTCGATTTGAATGAATTTACATGTGAGAAATTGTCAAATTTAATAAAGTGGAATTATCCCACACCCCATGAACAAAAAAAAAAAAAAAGTGAAGGCTCAGTAATCTATCTTCTTATATGATTCACTTGAATTTGGTCAGTTCTTTTTTCAATGGTATTGTTGCAGAAAGGGATTGGTTAGTTCGGATGAAAATCTTGATTCTATATAGAATATCTTACAAATTTCTTTTCAGTTCTGTATATGAGGAAGTTTGTATTCGGGATTTATTTTAAATCTTCTACGACTTTTGAGCTATTAGGAAAGTGATAAGACTTGTACCACATCGGAGGAAATTCACTTAGTTGAAAACTTTATGATCTTTCAACAGCCGTATGCGTATGTATCAACCAAAACATATGTTCTTCCAGGTCAATACACTTACAGATTGCACGAAAAAGAACTCTGATTCTTGACTGGTCATCTCTATCTCCATTGAACTCGTTTGTGTGCTTTTCCTCCATGAGATCTGTGATTTTGAGTTGCTAAAACAAGCGACGTCTGGTAGGCTTTCCTAATTATGTTACATAACTGATTCAAGCTTGGGTACTTGCTAGCTGATTGATCAGTGCACAACAATCCCAGCCCCATCCCATGTTTCGCTTGGTCGAAAGCATTATCCGATATTTTCAGCCTTGTATCCATTACATCATTCAGATTTGCAGGGTAGTTCATTCTGATATACTCGATAAAACCAGCCTCACCTTTTGCAAACTCTTCATGTGGCCTTCTGTTAGCTATCATCTCTAGTAAAAGCACTCCTAACTTGTAAACCTCTGGAAAGACCAAGCACATTACATTAAATGCATGTCAGCGTTATGGACACAAAAAACAGTACTAGGTAACGGCGTGAAAGAATCAAACTAGTAAACAAATTATTTAACGTACTTTGGTTAATGCCAATATGGGCTTCAATCTTAAATCTTGATATTTGGGGCTCTAGATCGTCAGAGAGTAGGATACTTCGTGTCCTGAGGTCATATCCGACTTCAGGCCATTGTTCATTCAGGTAACACATGCCCTCCACAACTCCTTTAAGTACTTTCAACCTTCGATTCCATGGAGGAGCTGACGCTGACAACCACATCTCAACGTTTTGTCTCTCGGACCATTTTGTGACAATGGCTCTGAAGTTTCTGTCACTACACCAACCTAGTACCTGAACTAGATTCTTGTGGTTTAACTGAGCAAGAACCTTGCAATCCTCAACAAATTTTTTACATCTTTCCACTGAAATGTTGTCGTGATAGATTTCTATCCCGACTTCAGTACCGTCTCTCAGGTTTCCTCTGTACATATATACTCCATCGCCCTTCACCACTAAATTTCTCTTCGAAAACCCATCAGTTGCTGCTTTTAACATTGCTTTTGTAAACTTGTGTTTTTGCTGGAGTACCCTAGGTAGGTAATCGGGCCTTCGAAAACATAACCACCCAAAACAACCCACCATCAGAATCACAAATATGGGAAATCCGACTAAGAGAAGTATAGCCTTCACCTTATAAGTTCTGTGACTCACAAGGAGACCAGAATCAAGAAAACTTGAAGCGTTGAAACGTTTGAAAAACTGGGATTCTGACACTTTACTCTCTGAAAAATGGTTGTATGACAAATTGAGAGATGTGAGGTTAGTTAGAGGAGAGAAGCTATTTATTGGAAGATCACCTGTAAAGCTATTGAAGCTCAAATCAAGAACATGGATTTGTGCACAACGCAGCACATCAGACGGGAAACTGCCGTCTAAAGAGTTGTTTGCAAGAACAATCGATAGAATGCTCAAAGGGCAGTATTTCCAAAAGAAATCATACGACAGGTAAAGGGGGGCAATCTTGGGACGATTCCTAAGGTCTATTCTGGGGAACGACTCAACACAATTTGGGTTCTTTGATTCGTTGCAAAGGTGGCTTGCAACAATGGTGGACTTGAAGATCTCATTGAGTTCCATAGGGAAAGAGCTGCAGTATCTAAGAGAAGGGTTGTTAATACAGTTGATAGAGATAGTGGAGTTGAAATCTGGAGGGGGTTTTAAGTTCATGAGGTCCTCTATTACTGTTGCAGAAAGTGTTGTAGAAACCGACGTAAAAACTTGCGTGACCAAGAGGAGAAATCTCGCAGAAAGGGAAGCCATTGTCATGTTCTTGGTTTGAAAACATTTGTCAAAACTGCACTGCCTGGAATATGCAATAATGCATAGTTCCTGAAATATGGGAAGTGGGATAAACCACGTTCCCACGTTGCGGCAGAAGTTACAGTTATTACGAGCCTGGTAAGGCACCTAGGGCTAGAACCTTCTATTCCATTCTGATTAATGCTACATGTCCACAAGTTTTGGTAAAGAGTTTTGTAATGTCATAGACGTCTCATACCCGAATCCTATATTAAGAGCAAACACAACCTTGAGAGAGCAGGGCAATATAATACAACAACGTTATCACTTAGTTACTACATCAAAGTTCAAATTAGCTATAACCATGCCCACCCTACGTACATCATTTCCTGAAAAATGATTTCGTTGGTCGGTTGGTTAGTGTAAGACATCTCTTTTTTATGTTTGTCTGTCTTAAATTAGAGATGGTTCATAGGAGGATACTGCGACCTAAACAAAGCGGAAACAAGAACTGAACATAAGATCTCTCTGGATGGTACAAAGCATTCGGTTGCCACTCCTTTCAACTTAGTGCATGCATTTTGTCATCAGTAACCTTGTTACGATCTTCCTATTAAATTCAGGGAAATTGGGATTAGAGTTGAATCTCATAATAAATATTTTTCTTAAACAATTAACACAATCATTTATTTATTTTTCACTTTTTCCATTTTTACATAATTACATAATGCAACAGGTCTTTTGATGTTACTTGATTTTGAACGTCGAGTATTGACACATAACAGCACATATAAAAGCAAAAGAAAGTAAATGGGCCTCTTGTAGATAAAAATTTAGCATGAAAGGGATCAGATTGAAGAAAAATGACAGTGTTGTGGATGCATTCGTCGGCAAAGCATACAAAAGGAAAGGGAAGGATGCTGAGGTGGATAATGGTTGCTAAGATGGATTACGACTGCAGAAGATTCAGATTTAGGATTTGATTCAATAAAATTAGTTGTAATTTGATATTATTACAACTAGATAAACTTCTTAGTTAGGATTGTCGTTATCTCTTGTTTTGAATTTTATCTAGTTAGGAATTCTCTGATGTAAAGAAACTCTTGCCTTTATAAAGGCTTTCATTACGCAATAAAGGGATATCAGAATTCATTACTCAATTTGAGAATTTAAGCTTCTCAAGAATAAGCTTCGGGTTTCTGCTCCCTTATGAGCTGATCATTACATTCATAATAGGTCGGGGTAAGAAAAAGGAACGGGGCCGATCTTTGGGTCTTGATTTTTCATTGTCTCGTCCGGTGACTCGATCCTACGCTCGTGATCGTAACAGACAGCTAGAAACTATAACTAAGTCTGTCTTTTACATCCCTGGATAATAATTAGCGCCTAAATCCCGATAAGAAGTTGAGATGAAAAGTTAAATGTCAAAACGTACTTAGAAAAATGAATACATGAAAAAGAAATAAGCTTCTTTAATTGAAGGAACTTTAGTGATTATTAATGGTATTCGGTAACTGATCAATCTCCTCCTTGACTAAGGAATTTGATTTGATCTCATGAACAGTCGTCACGGTTTGAACAAACTCTATAGGAATCAAATATTTTTCCAATGAATACAACTTTTCTTGTATTGCCGGAGACGCAAGCATATGGACTTCGTTTTTAGGTACTATTGATTCCTTCTTTGCCTGCATTGGAATCATATCCTACATGTTAGTTCTGAATATCAAATGTAATGCTCTAAAAAAAATTAGAGTATGCATATGACATGGCCTAAAGGCTAAAACAAAAGGAACTAGCTGCCAGAAGTACTGCAAATAGAGAAATAACCACTTGCAATGACTCCGTGGCCTGTAGAATGTTGACTTGAGCTTGCAAGAACTTGACGTAAATGGAAGCAGCCTGGAACATTTCAGCAGCAGGAATCAGCTTCTCGAGCTCTTTGTGTCTTCTTAGTTATCTTCCTTCTCCTCTCCCTTGCAGCAATGCTCCGTCCAGAGAGGCTCACTCCATCTGGTTTCTTCACATATCTGATTAGTCTTTCCAATACTGAAAGCCCTTGACACGTCTAAGTTTGGCCCTGGACAAGCTGAAGTCTCTGTCAAGAATTCTGGGATGGAATTTGTTAAAGAGTCTAATGGTGTATTCAACACTTTTTGAGGTAAAGAGGAGAAAAATAACAAGCAAATTTCTTTTTATTATTAACTCTTTTGATTATTTTACATAACAACATATTACAACTCTTTTTATAAGCCTAAATATCATATGAAAACTCTAGAAATTCATAGAATAAATTAAAAAACGAATTATAAAAAACTCTAGAAATTCATATAATATGATCTCCTCACATGTGTAGGTGCAAGTCTCAAATTAGCTATATATAGGCACCTCTAACTTGATGATCAAGTTACAAATCATAATCCTAGCTGAACTGAACTACCTAAATCATATCTATACTTATCAAATTACATCATACTAACCAATTATATGACACCCTTATCTGAATATGACTTCATTTGATAGGATATAGTTCCATCCCAACTAATAAAATAAGAGATTACATTTAATTAGGAAATATACATCCATATCTATGAAGATCTTCATTATTTTTAATGATCCTCCCATATGATTTTTATCTTTTAGAGCTAATATATATCTTATGTGATCTTATCTACCACATCATCCAAGATCTCTCCATGATCTCTATTCATTAATAATGAGTTATCCAAGCCAAATCCCTTTATAGCATACTGGTTCGATCCAATGCTTACCCATATCAAGTTTATTAGCCATAATCCATTAATTTGAGCATACACTGAATCCTTGGGGCTTTGACGTGCCTCCCTCATCTGTGTGTTCCAACTAACCTTCAATTCAAGATTCATCTAAAGCTAGCTTAGGAGTGCCATAATCTTTTGGTTTCACATCCAAATCTTACATCTCATTGAAGATGATGCATATCATCTCTTGACTACTCTTGAGCTTTCATTGATGATGCCTATTTTCCCTTGCCTAATTGCAAGTATTTACCTTGTTCTAACAACCCAAATGCTAAGCATTTGCTAAGGCTCGCTAATACTTGTATGATTCCATAATTTAGTTGCTTGAAGGCCCTTCACTAAGTCAATATTATACAACCACTACCCTAACATTCTCGAGTATTTGCAATATGGGCTATAAAATTATTGTGAGCATATAGTAGTTGTGAATGTAGAAATTCCATCTTTTAACATTTATAGTGCATTTACCTAACTATATAAAGCTTTTTTCCCCCTCTAACATGCTATAAATGTTATACCATTTATTCTAGAATTTGTTAAGCTTCTTGCATATTGTAAAGAAAGGCTAGTATCAATAGAGACATTAATGATGTAATTCATAAAAGAGATGGTGATTAGATAAACCAAACCATTAAAGACTTGTTCTAAACCCTATTACAAAAAATATGTAACATTTCTTTACGAATCAATTCCAAAGCTTCCCACAAGCTTTAGTTTGCAATATTACTTTATAATATTACCTATCATCACCTAAACAATTTTATTAGTATTTCAATATTTTGTTATTATTGGAACTATAGGTTTGAACTAGATTGATTCATTGATATCCCCTTTTTGTAATAAAAATATTATGAAAAAAATCTTAATTTAAATGTCAAAAAGGTTAGAAATATACCTTAAGTCTTTCCCTTTAAAAGCATGCATTTCTATACAACTCTCTTTTATTATATAATTCTACAAGGTAATCCAAACTTGCATACAAGAATACACATCAATAGATTCTAATACATACGTATTCATCAATAATATCTAATGTATTTGTAATGCGTCAACAACATCTACAGTTATGTATGCCTAAATGCATCAATTTAACAAAAATATGTTCATAATTCATTCATGTGCACATATGCAATATGATTCGAATTATTCTCCTTTATATAACATCAAAAAATTGCATACCAATACTTGACTTAAACGTACAATTATAAAATTGAAAAAAAATGCTAAAGCTTGGTTTTCACTACTTATTATGGATGCATAAATAGTGTAAGTTTCCCCTAAGGATATGCAATCATTGGTACCAATTACTATTAAAAGAGGGCTTTTAAAATCATATTTCATGACGATCAATCTCATGAAACTACATATTCTATATGTTAAATATCTATATGAATCTCATGCACCTCATGAATAGCTCAATATATCAATAGTATCAAGAATGATATCATACGCATGCATATCTATGCAACAGTATTCCATAAGTTTCATAACTCATTAATTCATCATAATATAAATCAATGAATAATAAATAACATCGTCATCTAAATACATACATATATATTCCTAATATAAGTATCTATTGTGACAAGTCTATAAAAGGATAAAACAATGTGGAAGATTCTCATAAGGATATAGAAGTAGTCATGATCGAACCAATTGTAAAGAAGACAGAGAAATGTCTATGGTAAGGTTTTTGAATAGGTTCAATAGAGATATAGTTAATATAGTGGAGTTGTAGTACTATATTAAGTTGGAAAAAAATGATGCATAAGAAAATAAAAGTAAAAGGCAACTCAAACACAAAGGAGTATTAAAGTACCTCATTATTACTAGAAACAATTCAGGACCTAAGTGGAAAAATGAGGATAGGAGTCTTAAGCAAAAGCTAAGCCATCTAAAGGTAGGGAGGATGTATTTTAAGTAAAAGTGAAAATAATTCTTAACCTTTGATTGGAAGCATGACATATTTCATCTTAATGCCCAAATAAGAAGGTTATAATCATTAAGAGTGATTTTAAAGGAAATAAATATAGGCAAATAATTGAAGATTCTACTGATAAAGAAATTGAGTATGTTGTTGAGGTGAGGTGCTTGTCACTCAGAAAGCATTAAGTCTTCAAATTAAGGAGGAAGAGTTGAAGAGGCAAAGGAAGAACATCTTTCATACTTGATGCCACGTTTACAACAAGGTATGTAGTACAATTATTGACGCAGGGAGTTATATTAACATAACTAGTACCACTTTTATAATAAGTGTTAGGTCTGATTACCATAAAGCATCTGAATGTATACAAACTTTAGTGGCTTGATGAACATGAAGAAATCAAGGTGAACAAGTAGGTGTTGGTATTATTTTCTATTGAGAGTTATAAAGATGAAATATTATATGACATAGTACCTACATAGGCTTGACAAATCCTATTAGGAAGCCTATACAATATGATAAAATATTTTTACATATTGATGTGAAGGAAAATAAGCCAATTACTCTTATGCCTTTAAATCTCAAGAGAGAGATGTAAAAAGGAGAGTGAGATTGATATAATAAAAGAAAAAGAGTTAGTAGAGAGGAAAAAAGAGTGAGTTATTACACAAAAATTCATACTTAATATAATAACCAACCTATAACTATACCTTTGTACAATGAAACTTCTTTCAATTTTGATATAGGTGATAAGTAGAGGTTAAATCCTTCTGAAGAAAGAAGAAATGATGTAATCATGACTAGTGAAATAAGGACCATTGCATATAAGTTTAGATCCATTATAAATATAAAATTAAATAAGATTTAAAAGAAAATTTCATATTGTTTGAACACGACCTAGAAGAAGGTCGTTTTATAGCCCTCCTCATAACTCTCCAAAATCAAGTGATGAAAAATATAACTTGATGCACGACAATGTACTAGCTTGTGTAACTTTCTAAGGAAAAAGAATTCTTTCTTTGTGATATTCAAATAGTTAATAAATTTAGGTTTTAATTCTTTATAATAAAAAGAGTCAATTATTTTTATATATCTTATTTAGTTTTCTAGGTGTGGTACAAACTTATTTATGGGTTTGCGTCACTATTATGAAGCTTGCCTTTAATTAGTTTCTTACAATTACTAGTATAAAACTAAATTCAAACAATTCGTAGCTTTAATCAATATCTCATTTCTCAAGTAACTGGTTGATATCTTAGTAACCTATCGATAAAATTCCAACAATAGTTATCGAATCTTAATACTCAATAAGTCCTTTTATTAATTTACTTATATCCACGTGTCCTTTTTCTTACCATGAATTATAAGGAATAAAATTTTTAATGATCCTTGATAGAAAGATCCATTCTAAAAAAATCCAATTGAAAAGGAATTTTATAACAATTTGAATTTTTAGAAGATTTTTTAAAATGCATTATATCATAAAGGAAGTTCATGTTGTTAACCTTACATATACTACACTTACAGAGCAACTTTACATACCCTATTCAAAATCCTTTAAAAGCTTAGAAGACAATAGCTTCTATAGTGTAGGAATTTTTGAAGATAAGATTAATGATTAAGGATGAATCAATAGTAACATAAAGTGAAAGCAAGAGGTTTCTTTGGAGTCTTACTCAACCTTTATACGTCTGCGACCACATTATATGTAATATTTGTGATTAGGTGACTACGAGGAGATGTAAATTACATATGTAACTGATATGATATGATGGCATACAAAAATGTCATGAAAATCTAATGATAATTTGTAGTGATTAATAATTATGTCATTAAATATTACTAGATACAAAAATTTGAAAGAACTCACTTTAAAAAGCTAACGTAGAGAACTAAAAACATACCACCATCCTTATTTCTTTATTTATTTAACTATTTTTATTACACTTATACATAAACATATATTCACAAAGAGAAAGAGAAATAAGGAAACTCAATCAATTGATTTCATATTAAGAAAATTAAATTATAATAAAATTTGAAAATTTAACAAATGTAATAAGTTTACCAATATTGAATTCTTTAAAAATGTTTGCAAATAAATTATCAATTAAAAATAATTTATTTAATAGTGCAAAACTTAGTTGAAATATATTTTACATTATTTTGAAAAATAAATTTTAAATTGAATTTATTTGTTATAGATTTTGAATTAATCGTTCGAAAATTCTTGTGATAAATTGTATTTAAGATGTTGTTTTCTAATTTGTAAAATGTTATAAATTTTTTTGAATAATCACATAATTTTTATAAGGAAATTAAGTAAATTATATAAATTGATCTGATTTTAAGAAAAATTTCAAAATGAAATTTTATTTTAAAAACATACTATAGATTTACAAATAATGTTTAAAATTTTTAGTTATTCTAAATGTATTATGAAGTAAATAGTGCTTGATAAAGATGCTAATGATCATGGTGTTAAATTTTGTTTTTAGTTGTGATTATTAAAAAATAAATCGCTATATCAAGTTTGTTTAGGGGTTTTTGTGTTTCTTATTTAACAAAAGGAAAGCCATAATATAGTTTGCACAGTTATAAAAATTCTGATTTTGTATTTTTATTAGTTGTAGCAACTAGTTGCTAAAAAAAAGAGCTTCTCATTACTGTCTAATTGTTTTCATCATTTCGGCTGCCTTCCTCTCTAATTATTTTCATATCTCTTCTATTTATTAGTTTTTTAAAAATACCCTTTTTGTCCTTATTATTAGATTGTCTAACTATAATTTTTTTGGGTATTTTCACTTTTTTTCTTGATATATAGATTTATAGATTTGTTTGGTTCTACAAACTTTGATTCTTTAGCTAATAAGTTTTTCACTTTTTTGGGTTTCCAGCTAAAGTCCTTTAATCAATATACAATGCCAAAAATATAAACTATTTTTGTTTATCTTATTTTAAAGATTGAGATAAGCTCATATGCAACATCTAATATATCTATATATAAGAAATTATGATTATGTTCTTAAGTAAAAAAGATATGATCTTAAGAAAAAATGTTAAAGGTTTCTAGTTCTTATTGTTTCATCATTTGTTTTTTTTCTTACAAAGGATAGAAAGATAAAAGAAAAGAAAAACCCGAAACCAACACAAAATCAATTGTATCTCATGGCCCGCCGATACATAGTTCCTAGCCTATAGCTATGTAGGATAGAGATCGAGTCCGTTGGAGGTTCTGTGAGAATTCACAATCTTGTATGAACTCGCATTGCTAAGGTAGCCAGAAGATTGGCGCTTTGATTCCCCTCTCGATAGACGTGGTGAAATTGCACAGTCCAGTTGCGCGCCAGCATCGTATGTATGTCCTGTACCAAAACAGAAACCTCAGTCAGTAGTCGAACAGAAGAGGAAAGAATACTAATGACCTCTAAAGAGTCCACTTCTAGTAAGATTTTTCGGTACTCAAGGCCCTAGGCCAACTTCAGGCCCTTCGTAACTCCCCTCAATTTCGCTTCCAACGGCGAACATGCCCCAAATTTGTACAAAAAGTCTCCATACCACCAGCCAGTACAGTCCCTTAGTAACCCCCCAGTCGAACCACTGGTAGCACCGTGTGGCACTACACCATCTGTATTAACTTTTATCCAACCGACCGGTGGTGGTTTCCAGCTTACTAAATGCCCTACTGGCAATCCCTGATGTTGAAACACTCGATTCGTTACTGCTTGTGCTTGGCGTACCCAAGAAATATACTCAAGTACTATGCAATGGCCAGTGTCCGGCCACTCAAACTCTTATTCGAAAAGGCTCCTGTTTCTCCATTGCCAGATATACCAGCAAGAAATACCAAAAATGGTAGCCCATTCGATCTCTTAGGTAGGGTTAGTGTTGGAGAGATTGGCCTATAACCACGTCACTTCGGGCTCCTGAAAGAAAGCCGAGTCCTGCTTTACTGGGGACCATGTGCGCCAAAACCGCTTTCAATCTCACAGAGCGTGTAAAATGGACTCTTCCTGGCCACAAAACTGGTAACTGTTGTCTGTTGTTATGTGTCTAACAACACGCTGTTGGTTAGTTAGTAACTTTTTGTTGGCTAACAGCCATAGAAAAGTACGAATTCGCTGCGACCCTAGCCATTTCCAAACGATATTCCATTTTTGATTTTGGGTTGTGGAATCAAAACTGGTGAATAGTTCATAAGCAAAGGCTACCGTAAACACACTTTGTTTACCTTGGGCCTGGACAATTCGGTCATCGTCCTCATCCACGGTCGGAGGCCAAATTGTCATCAGGACCCCACAAACAGGGAGTGGGAGATATTTGTTGATTAGGTCCCATTTCTATTTGCCATCCTCCTCTACATACTCTGCCACATACCTGTGTCTCAAACTGTCTGGAATGGGAATCGTAGCCTCATTAATGAGAGGACCCCAATTTTCCAACCAATTATCTAACGAAAAGCGTATTTTCCATCCATTACCCATATGCCATTTTATTCCTTATCGGATATACTCCCACGTGTGAGCTAAACCCTTTCAGATAATCGACGCCCCCTTTTTTGGCAGCCATTGAGGGATGGGATAGATGTTAACCCGATATTTAGTCCGAAGAACTTGTTCCCATAACGCTTCTGAATTATTGAGCAAACTCCATCCCAATTTAGTAAGAAGGGCATCATTAGTTGCCCGAATGCATTTGATCCCAAGTCCCCCTTCTTTCTTCAATCGACAGACTGCTTCCCAGTTAACTAGGTGAATGTGATGTTTTTCGTTTTGAGATTCCCAAATGAAAGAGCGCATGATTTTTTCCAAGTCGTCATAAAGTTTCCTGGGTAACCGCACTATTTGCATTATGTATAGCTGTAGCACCCCACTCCCACAGGAC
>JAOTAY010000007.1:1852098-1864712 GCA_025629805.1 Erythroxylum baracoense | reverse complement strand
TCCATTATCTTAGGTTATGTGTCGGAATGACCCACGGGCGTTCCGGTATGTACTCTAGGGTAATGGGGGGCTACAATAAAGGAGTTGAAACCAAAAGGTGACATTAAGGTTTGGAGCATTTAAGGATTGAGGAAATATTAATGGATCCTTTAACTAAAGGACTTCTCCTACTTATGGATGAAAGATAAGTAGTATGGGTGTTTTGAAGTCCCTAAACAGTATTAGTTAAGGGGAACATTATATTTACTTCATATATATTTGTACATTTATATATTGTGATATATTATGACAATATGGTGATTGATCAACAAAGATGATCATCGTTTATCCTCAGTAATACGTGTTATTGTACATTTTCATAATACTTGTAAAAGTCTTAAGATCTATGTCAATCTTAAGCATTTTAAAGGTCATTTGACATATATACAGATTAACCTTGAGCCTATGTCATTTAGACGGGTACAGTTTTAGTACGAATATCCATGAATTTTGATATGACATAAGGGATATAAGTTGTTAATCCCATAAAGGTTCTCTAATGCAATTTAGCATTCAATTAGAGAACCTAGAGGTTTTCTCCGATGCAGTTTAGCATTGGGTGAGAGAAAACAAGTTTTGTCTAATGTTGTTTAGCATTCGGTGAGAGAAAATAGGATTTACTAATGCAGTTTAGCATAAAGTTTGGAGAAATCGAGACCTACAAATGAAGATGATATAATTTAGATCATACAGGTATCATCTTAGCTTACCACACTCTATTTTCCCATTCATGTTAGTGGGGTATTAGATATGCGTGATTGTATTAGATCTATATCACACATGACATATGCATTTGATACTTTTCGATATCGAAAACCTTGAGGAACGGGATGATAGACTTTCATTATCTTTGGATCAAATGTTTTGTTTTTAAACCTAGTCGACTAATACAGTATCGTTGCTTAACCGAGTTTTTAAACTGTTTTAAACTTGAGTCAACACTGCAATTAAGTATTGTCCAAGGCGGAGAATATTGGACATTTTCAACATTTCCCATAAAGTTGGACAACACTCAATTGCAATTTTTAGTTTTTTAATGACTTATTGGTTAAGTTACGTAATTTGATCCTGATAAAGATAATAAAGTGGCCCAATAAATGATCTAAGCCAATGAGCCGAAGTCTAGGACGAAAATGGATCCTGATCAGTGTAGCCCAGATAGGGCCTATATGGATGCTATTTAAAGAGGTTAAGGTCTCCTATAATTACTCATATCATTCGTGAACGTAAACTTACTCTGACCCATTCAGAGGTTCATGTTTTGAGAAAATTATAGAAAGACGTTGACTGCATCCTGGTGAGTAGTTCCTATAAAGGTGGCGGTGAATTCGCGCTCATTTTGGTGTCGAAAATATTATTTGAAGTTATGGAATCAAAATCAGGAATTTTTGGCATTTTTTTCTTTATTTCCCTTTCACGTTCAATCCGGGATATGTAACTAAGTCTCGTTACGTATTACATAACTTTTATTAGACCTGCCTTATACAGATGCCTTATTGGTTGACTACTTTATCTTATGACGACCTGACTAGTTATCACTTATGTAGTAAATTTATTATCACAATTTATGCCTTCCCCTCGTGATACACATCAGCAGGTGGCACTTCAAGTGGTAAGATACGTAAAATTTGCACTTGACCATGATGTCATGCTCTAAGCCGGGTAAGCGCTCACATTCGATACTTATATCTTTAGATAAATCGACAGGTAAGAGAACCTAGAAGCAACTCCTACAGGCAAAGTCTCTGAATATGATGAATGTACGAAGGATGGAAGAAACATGCTCTTTCTGGAAAAATATCTTTATACTTGTTCCTTTTTAGTGTTTCTTATTGGCCTAACTTATCCTCGATAATTTAGTCAACATATCTGGTTTCACCAGGCGATGATCTTTTGTAAGAGGTGATAGAGAGCAATTTAGATTTATGATCATTCGGCTTAGGAGTCTGACTGTTAGTTGTTGAAGCACACGTAACTTTCCTCACAATTGTTGAGGATTTTATAATTTGCTTTTGTATTTTGTAACAATAAAAGGTAAGTTTCTTTTGTATTTTAAATATATTTAATGTTGGATTTTTAAATTCTTATGGACTAAATATTATGTATAAATGTAGTTTTTGCTTAAAAAAATTCACTTTGTTGCTTTATCTATAAATTGTTGCTTTTATATTATTGGCAATAAAAGAATAAATTGTTGCTTTTATTGTTACAAATTATTGCCTAAAAAATTAACTTTATTGCCTTATCTATTTAACATTGTTGCTTAAAAAGATTTAAAATATTGCAATATCTATTTAACACTGTTGCTATAATTTAAAACTAATTTGTTACTATAGTCAAAACTTAACATAACATTTGTTATTTTGTTGCCTAATCAAAAAATTTTGTTGCCTTATAGTTATTGCAGTATTATTTCTTGTAACGATATGAATTTTGTTGCCTTAACAAAAAGATAATAATAATTATACTTAAAACTATACTTTTGTCGGTTGCCTATAATACTTTTTGCGGTAGTAACCTACTCTTCTTTACATTTACATGCTTATTATAACGCCAATTGAGCATCCTGTCCCATATTACGATGATCAACAATTGCTACTGTACTTTTCTAGGTCGCAGTCTTCCTTTTTGCCGTACAGAGAAACAATCTAACAGTCTCTCATTCCTACTTTTAACTTTTCCAAAAGAAAAAAAAAAGTCTCTCATTCCTCCATAAAAGCTGAATATCTTGTCATGACAAATGTTGTTAGCAAACTTACGTGGATGCAAACACTCTTATGGGAATTGGGTATCCCTCCGCATCTTGCAAATTTCTCTTGTGATAATGAAGTTGCTCTTCACACAACAAAGAATCCTACTTTTCATGATAGAACAAAGCACGTCGAAACTAATTGCCATTTTGTTAGGGATAAAATTCAAGGACAACTTCAGACTACTTTTGTTTCATCCAATGAGTAGCTTGCCTATGTATTTACCAAAGTTCTCTTACCAGCTTATCATCCATAATCAATTACTTTCCAATCTCAGGTATCATCCACAAATTTGAGCTTGAGGAAAAGTGTTTTTCGGTCAAAAATATGATAAGATTATATTATATAATCAATTGTTGCATTTAGACTAACGTAGGATAATTCCATATACAGAAAAATACTTGTCTAAAATGGATCATGTGATTGATTTGACACTCCTTGTCTATATTCTGCCTATTACGTTGTACCGCATTTCAAACACTTTCGTGTTCCTTACGGCTTTCCCAGATTTCGTTCTTTCCCTAGCGGCCAACATTGACTTCTAATAGAATATGGTCAAGGAGAAATGTCACCTTGACCCCCTTTTGTCCATGTTCTTTAGCATGATTCCATCAGTAAATTATCCTTCCCACAGTATTAGACCCCGTGCAGTCTATAAAAAGCCATAGATCTTGGTGTTTCTCATTCCATTCTCATTCTTATAGCAAAGTTAAGATTGACGATATCTATTAGAATTCGTACATCTTCTATTGTTTTGCATTTTATTGTCATTGGAATTTGCTTGGAGAAAAGCATAAAGCAATCACAGTGCAGAAAGGTGAAGTCAACTCCCGGATTAACAACGCCATGCATGTTAGTGAAGCTCCTACCATCCCTCTTCTTACCCCTTACAAGATGGGGCAGTTTCATCTTTCTCACAGGTAATTAATAACTTGTCATATATATGCGTTGCCATTTTCTCTGAAGCTACTATTCAACTGGTTGGTGTTGTTTGTTGGATATTGTTCACTGTTAGAGTCTAATGGTGTATATCAACACTTTTGAGGTAGAGAGAAGAAAAGAATAACAAGCAAATTTCTTTGTATTGTTAACTCTTTAGATGCTCTCATGTAACAACTGAATACAACTCTTTTTATAAGCCTAAGCATCAGATGAAAACTCTAGCAATTCGTACAACAATAAATAAAAAACAAAATTCTAAACAACACAGTTAATTTTGTCCAGTCTTCCCTTAACTACCTGAAATAGACTTAAAGAGATTTAAATTCATAGGTCACACACCCAAAATGACCAACGTTTATCCTTTCAAATTCTCTCTTAAACTAGCCTCAAATTCTGTCCACTTCAAATACTTTAACTATTTGACTATATTAAGTTTAGATTTCCAACATCCCTCCTTAAACTTAATTATTTTTTTCTTTCATTCCGAACAACTTCTTGAATTTGTTGAAAAGTTCAATCGACAATGGTTTTGTGAATATATATACCACTTGATCACGACTCGCCATGTCACCATCTTTCACATGCTCCCGTATAAAGTAAAAATACACACTAATATGCTTGCTCCTTTCATGATGCAGTAGGTTCTTTGCTAATTCAATCATCGACTTATTATCCACTCAAATTTCTGTTGGCTTCTCTTGAGAAAAGTCCATCTCCTTTAGTAACTTACGCAGCCTAAAGGAGTGACATAGGCCTGAAGATGCAGCAAGTTATTTTACTTCACAAGTTTACAAAGCAACTATAGGTTGTTTCTTCGAAATCTATGTAAATGTCGTGCTTCCCATGAAAAACACAAAACCCATACTGCTCTTTCTATTATCCATATCTCCACTCCAATCACTATCATAATAGCCAATGAGAATAAACTCATTAGTATAAGAGAAAAATAAGTCATGAGATAATGTACCATTAACATAACAAAGAATTCATTTTATGACTTTCCAATGAGTCATTTTTGGCTCTTCCATGTACCAACTTACCAAGCCAACTCCATATTAAGATTCGGCCTTGTGCATCTAAGATAATGCAAACTTCCAACCAAACTTCTATACAATGTTGCGTCAACTGCCTTGTCTTCATCATGTCGGGACAATTACGTACCACTCTCAATTGAGGTGCTTACGAGATTACAATCTTCCATTTTAAACTTCTTTAAAATCTCCTTTACAAATATTTCTTGAGATACAAAAATTCCAAATTTTTCTTGTCTCATTTCAAATTCGAGAAAATAAGACATGAAACCTAAATCAGTCATCTCAAACTCCTTTGTCATTTCCAACTTAAACCTCTCGTTCATTTCCTTACTATTTCTGGTAAAAATTAAATCATCCACATATAAGGCCACAAATAGAATGTCATCTTTTCTTACCTTCACATATAATGCATGTTCATATGGACATTGCACAAACTCGCACTCCTTAAAATATGCATCTATTCGGGTGTTCCATGCTTTTGGTGCTTGCTTTGACCAGTACAATACCTTCTTTAACTTCAACACCTTGTTCTCCTTACTAGTTTTTACATATATAAGGGGTTGTTCAATGTAGACCTCTTCTTCAAGCACTCCATTTAAAAAAGTCAACTTCACGTCTACTGGAAAAATGCTCCACTTGTTTTGAGCTGCCAACAACATTAGTAGCAGAATTGTCTTCATTCTTGCAATCAGGGCAAACACCTCTTCATAATTAATCCTGGTTTTTTGCTTATATCCCTTCACCACTAGTCTCTCCTTGTATCTCTCAATTTCGCCTTGCTCATTCATCTTCTTCTTGTAAACCCACTTCACACTAACGAGCTTATGAGTCTCAGGTAATTTTGCAAGTTTCCAAGTGTCATTCTTCTCAATTTCTTTCATCTCCTTTTACATTACAGCTTGCCATTTCTCATCTTTTAAGGCTTGCTCAAATGTTATGTCCTCCGTATCCACTAAAAGACACACCAAGTGTAATTAATTTGTTACCTCGTATAGGTCTCGCAATCTTCTTATTTTAGGTATTCTTGGCTCATCTTCATCATCGGATAAAGTTGAAGACAATCTAGCTTATGATCTTGTCGATGTAGTTGTGTTTGTTAATGTGAAAATTGTTGTTGATGCTACTTCTTTCACTTCTTTATGAGTCATCTCTTCCACGAAACTCCAATTCAACATGCTTTCTTCATTTACCTGCATATCATAACTCACGTGTACTTTTTTATTAAAGGGATCATAGAGATTGTACACCTTAGACCTTTCATTATAGCCGATAAAAATCAGCTTCTTGCTTTTATCATCAAATTTTATGCTCCTTTGATTCGGAATGTGAGCATAAGTCACACTTTCGAGCACTTTCAAATGTGCCATTAATGATTTGACACTGCACCATGCTTCTTATGGAGTAAGACTCTTCAAACTAGTTGTTGGAAAATGATTCTAAAAATACACCGCACATCTCACCGCTTCAGTCCAAAATTCCTTCTGCATGTTTTTACTCTTTAGTATGCTTCAAACTATGTCAAGTATGTTTTGATTATTTCTTTCCGCTACTCCATTTTGTTGAGGTAAATAAGCAGCTGTTAAGAACCATCTAAGTCATTCTCTTCACAAAAATTTATAAACTCTTTTGATGTAAATTCAACATCTTTAACAAACTTCAAAGCCTTTATGTGATCACCACTCAAGTTTTCAACAAGCACCTTAAATTTCTTTTAAAAAATGCTTCTAATTTCTCCTTTAAAAAATAAACCCAAGTTCTTCGGGAATAATCATCAATAAAAATAATAAAGTAACGGTGCTTACGAAGAGAGTTAGGAGTTATTAGAACATAAATATTGGTATGAACCAATTCAAACACCTTCTTGGCACGACATGTTGCTTCTTTTAAAAAACAATTTCTTGGAAGTTTTCCTAACCCACAACCTTCATAAAATTTATTGTAGTGGTCTATGTTTGGTATACCATTCACCATTATTTTATTTTTCAATGTTTCAAATCACCTAAATTAAGATGCGTAAACTGCAAATGTCACAACCAAGTTTTATCCATTACACAAGCCTTTAAACATCTTGCTTGTATAGTCACCAAATTCAACTTAAACATGCAGTTTTTGGTTATTTTTACTTGGGTTAACAACCAATTATTTTGGTACCTCAAATAAAGCATACGGTCTTTCATAAAAACCTTGTAACCACATTCCAACAATTGATCCAAACTCAAAATATTACTCCTCATATTCGGGACATAATAAAAATTAGGGATAAACCTCTCATTTACATCTTTCTATTGAATGATAATTTTACCTTGCCATTTTACTTTCACTCTTAAGGCATCTCCAAATGATACATGACCATCTACAATCTCTTCTATTTTGGTAAACATGTGCTTGTGGTCACAAATATGGTTGCTTGTACTAGTGTCCAAGTACCATACTGGATTATCATTGGGTTCGGCTTCCTTGCTTGCTAGCAACACTACACCATCACCTCCTTTCTCTTCCTTTCTCTCATTCTCATTTGTCTTCTCATTATAATAACATTCCACTGCATAATGGCCATAATTTTTACAATTTTAACATTGAACATTACACTTAGTTGATCTCCCTCTTCCTTGATCTTGACCTCTGTCGTATAAGTTTTGTTGGTTCTTATCCTCCTTATTATCTTGCCATTCTTGTTCTCTACCATGGCCTTTACCGTGACCTTTACCTTGGCCTCTATAGCCACCATAGCCAACTGCTCTTCTTTTAGTGTCGCCTTGGCTTGAATTGATTCCTCCAACACCTCTTGGTTCTTTTCCTTCTTTCTTTATTCATGAGCCTCTAAAGTACTTGAGAGCTCATCAATGGTCATCTCTACTAAGTTTTTAGACTCTTCTATTATGCAAACCACATTGTCAAAATCAAAAGTTAAAAACCTTAGTATTTTCTCTACTACTCAACCATCATTTATCGCCTCACCATTTTTTTGAGTTAATTCACCACTATTTGTATCCTTGTAATATAACTGGACACACATTCCGATTCTTTCATTTTTAAATCTTCAAACTCAACTCTAAGTGTTTGTAGGTGAAGTTGTTTCACTAGGCCCACACCTTTATATACTTTTTCAAGAATCTCTCATGCCTCCTTTAATTTTTTTACATCGATGATCTTCTCAAAATCTTATTCATCAATTGCTTGAAAAAAGAGGTAAAATGTGGTTTTATCTTTCATAAGGGTCTCTGTCAATGTCTTTATCTAATTTGTTGACATATTACCCGTTGTTGTTGGTTCATCGTAGCCATTCTTGACTACATCACAAGCATCTTGTACACCGAGTAATGCATTTATTTATATACTCCTATTGTCATATTTGTTCTTCATAAGGCATGGTAATAGAACTTGTCTGGGCGGCATCATGCCAGAGGTTATCATAGCCCTGATACCAATTTGCTAGAGTTTAATGGTGTATTCAACACTTTTGAGGTAGAGAGAAGAGAATAATAACAAGCAAATTTCTTTATATTATTAACTCTTTAGATTCTCTCACATAACAACTGATTACAACTCTTTCTATAAGCCTAAACATCAGATGAAATCTCTAAAAATTCGTACAATAATAAATAAAAAATAGAATTCTGAACAACAGAGTTAATTCTGACTATCCTTCACTAAAGTAGCCATAACTTTTTATAGCGACTTTCAAATGATTTGAAACTTTCACTACCTGAAGCTAGACTTAAAGAGCTTTAAATTCATAGGTCACACACCTAAAATGACCAACGTTTGTCCTTTCAATTTCTCTCTTAAATCAGCATCAAATTCTGTCTACTACAAACAATTTAACTATTTGACCATATTAAATTTAGATTTCCAACATTCACCATCTACAACGTCTTCTGCCTCGAAGTTTCACCATTTAAGAATTTTGTTTTCTTGGTCCTAATGAAGAAAAGCCCCAGCTTGTTATAAATTGTCTGGGTTTTAAAAATTTAAAGAGAAAATCAATACTTATATATTCAAAGTTGAATGAATTCTTTGTCTCAATTTTAGCAAATTAATATTTGTGGTCAAAACTCTTAAACTGCATTCATCGATCCTCACGACCGATCGCTACCAAATGGTAAAGGCAGTTAGCTCTTGGTAAGCCAGGAGTATAAGAAAGTCATACGCCTCAGTTTTCAGTTTCTTATATAGATATACATTAACTTTTCAGAATGGAAAATTAGAAGCCTACTAAACTATTGTATAATTAATGATGATTTGTAGAGTTGTTCTGGCACCATTGACAAGAAATAGATCTTACAACAATGTTCCTCAACCTCATGCCATCTTGTATTACTCTCAAAGAACCACAAAAGGCAGCCTTCTCATAACTGAAGCAACAGGAGTTTCTGACACTGCTCAAGGGTAAGTGCTTCCAGTATCCAGTTATACTATTAGCTCTTAATTCTTAAGTTGGAAATAAAGGTGTTTATGTTGAATATTAGTTCATACTTAAGTTCTTGAATTTGTTAGTTCTACATGTAATAATATATTCTGTTTCTTGTATATATTGTAGATATCCTGAAACACCCGGTATATGGACCAAAAAGCAAATTGAGGCATGGAAACCTATTGTAGATGCTGTCCACGCCAAAGGTGGTATCCTCTTTTGTCAAATATGGCATGCTGGAAGAGTTTCAAATCCAGGTGAGTTTCTTGTATGAAGCAAAATGATTGGGGTCCCCTAAACGAATACCGACTGATATAAACTAGAACAAATTGGTCGAGAAATAATAAAAAAGATACATGATATAAGAGACGGCTTCGAAATACAGGTAGGCACCTAGGATTATAGAATAGGAATCTGGCTAATCATTATGCACTCTTATATGCTTCAAAAGCATGAAAGCCTTCATTTTGCAATGTATTCATTGTGCCTATTCCAAAATCCTTATCTTCCTTCTATATTTTGGAAAGAAACAATTGGGCAAAATGAATTGACCTTTATTTGCGGTTCCATGCAAGATGCAAATATTGACACGGACTGCCAGAGTAGAGCAATTCATCCACTCATATGATTGGTTTGATACAGGCTTCCAGCCCAATGGACAGGATCCAATATCTTCTACGGACAAGCCGATCAAAGGCACCGACTACACATCTCCAAGGCGACTTGGAACGGAAGAAATTCCTCAAATTGTCAACGATTTCAGGATCGCCGCAAGGAATGCTATAGAAGCTAGTAACCCTTCTATCTTCGACCTTCAAGAACCAGAAATGTACGCGTAGATGTACCTTCAAGTACCAGAAACGGTCCTAAATTTGGTGTTATGGTCTCAGGCTTTGACGGGGTCGAGATACATGGAGCACATGGTTACCTGGTTGACCAATTTTTGAAAGATCGTGTTAATGACCGAACAGACCAGTACGGAGGATCTTTGGAGAACCGATGTAGGTTCGCTCTTGATACAGTGGAAGCTGTGGCTGATGAGATAGGATCAGATAGAGTTGGGATAAGATTTTCACCATTTGCAGACTGTATGGACTGCGAAGACTCAAATCCCAGAGCTTTGGGACTATATTTGGCAGAGTCATTGAATAAATATGGGATTCTCTACTGTCACATGGTTGAGCCAAGACTGAAGACGGCTGCAGAAAAACATGAAACCCCAGAAACCCTGTTGCCCATCAGGAAGGTTTTCAATGGAACTTTCATATCTGCGGGTGGTTACCACAAGGAAGATGGAAACAAAGCTGTGGAAGAGAACCGGACAGATCTTGTTGCTTATGGTCGTTGGTTCTTGGCCAATCCTGACTTGCCAAAGAGATTTGAGCTTAATGCTCCTTTGAACAACTACAGCAGAGCAACATTCTACACACAAGATCCTGCCATTGGTTACACCGATTATCCATTTCTTGAGGAGACTTTCTGTTCCTGAATGAAGGTCTGAGAATGATTCTTCTAGGTCACATGGAGGACTATTATTAGTACCTGGGTATGTCCACATCTGGTACCTCGCTCACTAGGAACAAATTCTTGGTACTTCTTGTAAGACATTTTTGCCCCTGAGGACAATTTTATCAATTTCCTATACAGTGGATAGTTATTAATTGTAATTTGATTTTTAAATAACTTATCAGTTAAGTTAAGTAATGTGATTCAGATAAAGATAATAAATAAACCCAATAAATGATCTAAATTAATAGATCAAAGTTCAGATGAAAAATAGATCCCTGTTAGTGTAGACTGGTCTATATCGGTCTTGTGATGAGGAAGCCCGATATAGAAGTTATATAAATAGGTTATGGTCTCTTGTAGTTGCTCATATGAATCACGAGCATAAGGAATCTCTGACCCGTTAAGGGAGCTTGTTTTGAGAAAATTGTGAAAGGCCTAAATCACGTGCCAGTGAAGACTTTACGTAAAGGTCCCGGGAGATTGGAGCTTGTTTGGTGCCCAAAATTAGCTTCGGAATCAGAGATGGAACTAAAATTAGGTATTCCGCATTTCTTCATTTTAATTTTTTCACGTCCAATCCTAGATAAGTAATAAAGTACGTTCTACGTATTACACGTGGTATCAGAGCGGTTACACGATCGGATTGCTAGAAATAAAGGTTTTTTGGTTTTTCATCTCATATGATTTTTCTTCGTTTTTGATTCTCTTTTCGATTTTTTTTACGTATATAATTACTTATAAGTGGCGTACATAAAGTTAGCCTTAAAAAACGGACCAAACAGAGCAAAAATTGAGCCTCTTGGACCCAAAAAATCAGGCCTCCGGGACGCCGAAAATCACCTCTGGCGTCAGAGGCTAGGAAGACTACACGCGCCTAACCCACTATAGTGATGCGAGCGTGCGTTGCACGTGCCAACCAAACGCTACCGCAACGCACCAATGGATGCACCACTCATGTCGTGCATGCAACGAACGCGAGGGACACAGCCCATGCTCTAATTAGTATAGGGAAGCGAGCGCGTGCATCCGAACCTTCCACGTGGTGTAAGCCGATAAAGGACGCACGTGCCCACAGTAGTGTGCGTCTACGTGTGGAGTGCGCGTGACGCGCACGCACCGGACACCTCTATCACGCGTCGACATGCACGTGTTAAGCACACGCGCACCAGCGCCACTCGCAATGACGTAGCGCTGATGATTCACTATAACATTCGTACGGCTGACTATAACGTCAGTCGTATGAAGGTTATAGTGAAATAAACAAAAACACAAAAATTTCAAATTTCCCGTAATGGAGTCCTGGGTGTTTTGGGTCAGTTTCTAGGTCCGAGAAATTTATAAAGTGATTTTTTCCATTTTTCTTAATTTATTACATTAGTAATAAATTAAAGTTTAACTCTAGAAAAAGGAATTAAGGTATTGCAGATACAATTTCAAGTGAATTTTCATGCTTCGGACATCACATGAGGGAGATACTTCAAATTGTAGTGTCTTGGGTCTCATATTCAGGGTTTAGTATTGCATGAGGCGAATCGGAAAAGGAATTAAGACACTCTGAAGCCATTTTTGAGTGAATTTTCATTTAACGAGCTTGTCGTAAGAGAGATACATGAGACTTTTTTGTCTCGGGCAGTCGGTTAGGTATCAAGTAAGGCACAATAGTCACTCTACTGAGATTTTTCTTTTACGACGGTCTCAAATGAAGTTTTCAGAGAATGTCTTCAGCACGGGTGTGTGACAATGAGGTTGTGAATTTGAATTTTGCATTTATTGAAGTTACATTGTCACATACCATATGCCCATAAAGAATGTGAGGATAACATAAAATTGTATCCCTTATGTTAGTGGACTTTCTGGGATACTGATGAGAATGTAGCAACTAAAGTGGCCTTTCAAGTCAGCATTTTGGATTATTCTACTTATATG
>JAOTAY010000007.1:1835403-1849931 GCA_025629805.1 Erythroxylum baracoense | reverse complement strand
GTGTTTGCCTTTCTTCCCTACTCTGTTACATTTCAATTTTGATTATTTATTTTGTGTGTTCTAATTCTTTGTTTTTTATAGCACTTTATGAAAAAGTTTAAAAGATCTATTCAACCCCCCCCCCTTCTAGATCGTTTTCAACAGGATCTTAGCATTTTAAGATCAAATTCTTGATCATGAAGTAATTGACACGAAAAGGTGACATTAAGGTTTGATGCATTTAAAGACTGAGGAACTGTAAGTTGATTCCTTAACTAAAGGCCTTTACCCACTTATGTTTGGAACACAAGCATATAGTATGGGTGTTTTGAAGTCCTTAGACATTGTTAGTTAAAAGATTGTTATGTTTGCTCCACGTATATTTGTACGTTTGTTGTATTATGACGGTATGATGGTTCATCTGTAAAGATGATCGTAGATTATCTTCAATAATATAAGTTGTCATATATTGTCATAATACGTATGGAAGCCTTAAGATTTGTGTTGGTCTTAAGCATTTTAAAGGTCATTGGGCATATATAAAGATTGATCTTGAGCCTACGTCATTAGACACATACAGTATTATACGGATATATCCTTAAAGTTTGACATGACATAGGTGGATATAAGTTTTTAATCTCATAAAGGTTCTCTAATGCAGTTTAGCATTCAATTGGAGAACATAAAAGTTTCCTCTAATGCTGTTTAGCATATGGTGAGAGGAAACAAGTTTTCTTTAATACTGTTTAGCATTCGGTAAGAGAAAACAGGATTTTTCTAATACAGTTTAGCAATGCGGTTTGGCATAAAATTGGAGAAATCGAGACCTATAGACGAAGATGATACATATTAGATCATAAAGGTATCATCGTAGTCTGCCACACTCTATTTTCCCATTTATGTTAGTGAGGTATTAGATATTCGTGATTGTATTAGGTCTATGTCACACATGACACATGTATTTGATACTTTTCGGTATCGAAAGTCTTGCATGATGGAATGTAGGACGTTCATTATCTTTGGATCAAATGTTTTGCTTTTAAACTTAGTCAACTAATACAGCAATGTAGCTTAATCGAGCTTTTAAACTGTTTTTTAAAGTTGAGTCAAAACTGTAATTAATAATTGTCCAAGGGGGAGATTGTAAGGCATTTTTGCCCCTAAGGGCAATTTTATTAATTTTCCATACAGTGGACAGTTATTAATTGTAATTTGGTTTTTTAAATAAATTATCAATTAAGTTCCATAATTTGATCCAGTTAAAGATAATAAAGTGGCCCAATAAATGATCTAAATTAATGGGTCGAAATTCAGGTAGAAAATGGATCTCTTTTAGTGTAAACCTGGTTCATATCGGTCTTATGATAGCGAAGCCCGATATAGAAGCTATATAAATAGGTTATGGTCTCTTGCAGTTGCTCATATGAATCATGAGCATAAGGAATCTCTGACCCGTTAAAGGAACTCACATTTTAAGAAAACTATAGAAAGGCCTAAACTATGTGTCGGTGAAGACTTTCTGTAAAAGTTCCAGGAGATTGGAGCTCATTTGATGCCCGAAATTGAATAAAAATTTAAATAGAATTAAATGATGTAATATGAATATATTTTTTTATTAATCACATGGGCATTCACTATATTATACATGTGGCATATGATAATATAGCACCCATATTTTCAAGATAAATTTATTTTTTAATTATGATTATATTAATTACAATTAATAAACATAAATTAATTTGAGTAATTAATTTAAATTTAATCAAAACTTAATTAGATCTAAATTCCCAAATTAAGAAATTCACAATCGCTACCCATCTTACAACACTTAGGGTGTGTTTGGTTCACTTTGAAGAATAGAGTATGGAATATTGCCCCAAAAGGGGATACAAAACAATTTTCATCCAATCACAATATATTACGAATCATTTTTTTTCATTCCTTATCCATTCATTTCTTCCAGTGCTAACTAACCAAGCACCCTCTTAAAGAAACTTTAATTTATTAAATCTCCTTTATGGAAATTAAACCCACCCTGCCGTTGTTTTCCCTCTGCTTCAACATCCTTCTACTCATTAGAGCTCATAACTTCTTTTAATAGCTAGTCTTTCAAATAGCTTCTCATCAATATTGAGTATGGAAGGAAATCATTTGGATCCCATTCTCCTATTTGACGGTAGATTTTCAATGAAATTTGGCTGCTGCAAATAGGATTTATCAAGGCTCATATTTTGCCAAATTTAAGGACTATATTTCCTGTAAAGATGACATTAATATAATTTTTTTGAAAATTAAATAATATATTTCGAAAAGAAACAGCTAAGCCATACAAATGATCAATACATCAATTGGAATTAAGTCCCCAATCAATTGGAATTAACTCCCTAATTTACTGAAAAGCTAGTGCATTAGACCATATTCCCCGGCTAGTTGCAATGTAATAGAATGTTGGAAAAATATGTTCAAGAGCTGACTTTGTGTTCGAGATAGATACTCCACCCCCTTTAAGTTGATACTTAATTTTTAGCTACTGAACTGTGACATAAAATGGGTATTATTCCCCCTTATAATATTGATACGAAAGATGTAAACTTATAAGCTTTAATAAGTTCTAAGATGTGACAAGTTCAAGTCTACAAGTTGTGTCTAGTTGGTTTGCCATTGTTTGTTTCTTAATCTCATAAATAATAATATGTAACACTTGTTCCATTCATTTTTATCTTTATAAGAGTCTGACATTTCTCTCTTCCAATATAAAGGACATAGACTACTAAAGACTGTAATTAAAAGTGTTTTATCATTATTGGTGAGACTTTTCCTTGATCAATTATCATTAAGATCTCCTGGTAAGAGAGACTCTTCTCCTTAGCCTTGTAAATAGATTGGATTTAGTTCCATATGAATGTCAAGAACTCACAAAACAGGAGTGACAAAGACTCATACATGGTTTTGCAAAGGCTAAATATTGGAGAAATATCTAGGAAACTCATTATGTCCAATATTCTCAGCTTCTACTTATAGATAAGTCATACAAGGAGGGAGATTTTAATAGTGTTCTATTTGCACTAGATTATTCCTTGATGGATGCTTGATCCAAATATAAGAGTCCTCCTTACTTTCTCTAGGAGTATAGTCAAAAATACAATTTAGAATTAAGGGCGAGTCCGCTGCCAATTATTCTCATTTACTATCAAACATTCCTTGGAGTTTTTAGGGAACACATGTCTCAGAAGCAAGTTGGACCTTTTGAGGGGGCCTATTTTGCTCCAATTGTTAAACTAGAATGAAGATAATTTTCCATTTCCAATTTTTCAAACGATGTTTTGAGAAAGGGGTCCCTTCAACTTTGACAATTGAGTTATGATCCAAAATGTGGTGGTTTTGGTACACATTTCCTGTAAGTTTTTACCTTTTAAGAAGTAGTTGTGGATCCATTTCACCTATATTGCTTACTTGTTAGCAAGAATTCTCCATAATCTCTTAACCATTAGCACTTTTTTGGTTAGAAAGACAACTATAATTTCTAGTTCTCCTATTTCTTTTGAATAACAAACTTCCATCCACTTAACCCTGCAGAAAGATTTCTTAATGAGCTTGCCTAAACATAGGAAACTCCTAAGCACCATTTCAATTTCCCTAATTAGAACTTTGGAGAGGAATATGTTTGACGATCATTATATATGAAGGGAGTTAAAATGGAGTTTACTAGTTAAATCCTTCTAACATATGAAAGGTATCTATTGCACCAGTGATTGACCCTCTTCCTTCTAGCATATAAAAGGGATCTGTTGCACCAATGATTGATCCTCCTTTGAATTTATCCAACAATTGTAAGCAGTATCTGAAAGACCGTATAGGTTAATAGTTTCGCAAATTGTCCAATTTTACGCGATTGTCTATGGGAAAATAAAAATAAAAATCAATCAAAAAATAGCAAATGATATCGGAAATTTGATAACACAGTTCGTCACTCCTTACCTATATCTGCAGAGCCTTCACCTAGATTAATTCTTTCACCGAAGTACAATAGAATTACCCAAGACTTTACTAAGCCGACACTACTCACCCTTTGACACTATCTCTCAACCTCACTTCTCGTGAAAGATTTTCACACCCAATAACACGAGCGACTCGTGTTAACCTAGTCAGAGGATTTTTCACTACTACATTTAATGAAAGACAATTAATAAAAATAACTCAAGTGATTTAATCAACTAAGAAAATAATAACAAAACACTTGAGATAAAAAGAAGACAACTTCACTAACGGTTCAGCTCCTCCAAAATAAATCTGGAAATTGTTCACAAAGTCTAGGCTGATTCATGTAAATTTCAGTACCAACTAATGGCTATAGTAGGAACACATCACACATTATAGGTCCAGCAAATAAATCCCCACACAAGGACCAGCAAAAGCTATACCACGGTGACCCACACACTCATGACAACCAGTTCACCAACGTAGGCACATCCAACAAGATAATCTCATCATCATCACAAATTCAGCTATTTTTCAAAAGGAATAATCAACTCATACTTCACCTTCAACACACACTTGGAGACATACAGAATTTTCCCAAGGCACTCATGCACACCACTCTCACAAATTAGCCATAGGATAGTTTTTTTCACTCAATAACAACATCGTATGTTTCCAGAAAAGTGAATTAAATCACAATGAAACCTCATTCACCAAGACACTTATGATAATACCTTTCACACATCAGCCATTTCTTTAATGTAGAACCACTTCATTCACAACAAAGACTTCCAACCATACCCTTCAACTACTTCATACACATAAGATAATTTTCAGCAATATTCTTGATCAAATTCACATCTATTCAGGATAGAATTCTATTCTATCTAGAATATTATCCAACTAGTGTTTAAATCAAAGATGATAAAAAAATGACAATTTAAAAACATGTCAAAATAAGATAAAGAGATATATCCAACATATATCTAATAGTATCTATAACATAATTTTCTTATAGTTATTGGTAATCCCAAGTTCTTTATCTTGAGAACTATAATTGATGATAGCCATAAAGCCAAGTTCTTTTCCCCTTCTAATACGGTAATGTAACTTTTGTTTCTATTTATTAATAAACCAACCATTAGTTTGAAGGGTTTGCAATGCTGTTATGAGAGTGTTAATTACTTTTTCATATGCTTTTAAGAATAATAACAAGTCATCTACAAAAGTAAACCTAAATATCTTTAGTTTCTTATAGTTAAAGTGGAATTTAAGACCATTGTCTTGCCTAATAAAGTAAGCAATTAACCTAGAAATGGATTCCATAAAAATGATAAAAGATACGGGCAAATAGGATCCTTTTGTCTTAAACCTTTCCCACCTTAAACAATTTTGTAGATTCCCCATTTATAAGAACTCTATAGGAGGTTGTTAAAATGCATTGATTTATCTAATTGATGAAAGTTTAAGGGAACCCAAACCTCTAATGTATGCAAAATATAACTCTATCGAATTTAATTGAATTGAATGTCTTATGAAATCCCACTTTTATTTCACAATTCTTGTTTGAATTTGTCCTCCTATATCCTTTGAATATTTTTTTTTGGCTAAAAGCATATTGTTACCTGACAATATTTTTAAGATAAAGGCTCCTTAAGTGTCACCTATGATAACCTTTAGCACAACTTTAATCTTAGAAGCAACAAGTTTGACAATTATCTTGTATATGCCGTTACAACAAGAAATCTCTCGTATATTCTTATTACATACAATTTATTTCTCATCACATATAATCTTTTGATATGGTTTATGAGAAATTGAGAATCTGGGCACAGAAAGAGAGCTTGGAGTTAGAGCCAAACTGCTAACCTTATATTCTATAACTATTCTTTATACTCAATTTCATGTTTAGACTCTTAGAATTCACGTGTCTGAGTGAACTTGATTGCACCACTTTTATTTCTCTTGGCATTCCTCTACATACATTACCCGCACATACAACATACATTTGAAGAGAAAAATATTCTGTTGCAAAAGTCTAAGTATTTAGGAATTCCATAAACTATTCAGACAATAGGAGAAACGTAAAAAAGAAAAAAATGTAAAAGATAAAGACATCTTGAAGAAAATGTTTGCTTGTTATTCCACTTTCTCAATGCTTGAAATACCACCACAATAAAGTTGAGTTTATGCTACTTTTTTTAAAAGTCAGCTTTTGATGACTATTTCTAAAAATGTCACCAAAGCCTTTACGTTTTACGACGTTTTATAAAAACATTGCTAATTACAAACCTTTAGTGACGATTTCTCGGAATCTTCACAAAAGGCTCATCCTTTTGCGATAGTTTGCTGATTTTGTCACCAAAGGGTGACTTTTTAAATCGTTACAAAAAGCCAAAATCACTACAATAGAACACGTATTTGGCGATGAAAACTTTCGTATCTAAAAGACAACAATTTTTTGCAAAAACTTTTTAATGATGGTTAAAAATCATCATGCAAATGGTCGCCAAACTTTGGTAGCAAATAATTATCTGCAACATTTTGGCCAAATCATCACCAATATATTTTACTTCGATCACTAATCCATCACAAAAAGGGATAGACGAGGAGAAAGAAAATTATCGCAAATGACATATTGTGATGTTTTGTTTTGGTGATTAAACGTAATTAGCTTCGTTAGCGTAGGCGTAGGCAATAATGCATAGCGACGATTTGTTTTTCATAGCAAAATATATTTATCAACATTTTTTAGAATGTAGCTAAAGGTTATTGGCGACATTTTGTGGAACGTAGCTAAAATGTTTTAGTGATGATTTTGTAATTGTTGCTAAAAATATTTATTGACAAAAAATTTTTATTACACTTTCTTATTTATCATTTAATTATAATTATTGATAACAGTTTTAATTCATCTTATTATTTTTAACATTGTTTGAATTATAATTAAGTAAAGTAATATTAAAATTAAAAAATAATTTAAAATTAGATGTATTTTATATAAAAAATAATGTAATTAAATATTAATTACAAAAGTTCAGAAAAAAAATATATGTACAAACTAATTGTCACTTTATTAATTACATACTTTGACCCAAGTATTTGTTTGATCATTTTTTTGGCTTGATCAACTCTCTTTCAGTACAATCTAATTTTTGTTCATTACCTTACAATTTTTCTTTAGTATGCTCTAACTTTTCTTTGTACGATCTAACTTTTCTTCTTTACATTGTAATTGATCCTTAAAGGACTGAATCTCCTCTTAAAGTATAGTTACATGTGCTGGTCATGACAATGATGAAATAATTGGCTCAATTGTCTATGCGGTTGATTTTGACTCTATTATATGAATTTAAAAATTAAACATAATATATTATATTGTATCTACTAATATAATAATAACATCTAAACAAAAAACTTAAAAATTCTTGTTGTACAACAAAAAATGATTTGAAGCCATTGTTGTAAGGAGTTTTCATTTTTCCTCTATTAACCTTTACTTTCTCACACATTTTCTAAATAAAGAGAAGAAATAGTCATTAAATTGTTTAACAAAATTAATAGAAGCAAATGTGAAGAGAAAGAAGACATACCTTAACCTTGGCAGAGGCCCAATAATCTCCCATTTCACTTCAATTTTCTAGAGACACCTGTTCAGGAACATGTCTCTTTTCCTCCTCATCTGAAGGAAAAGACTTGTAATATTTATGGAGTCAATAACAGTGATCCTTTGCCCTTTGTTTTAAAAGTGAACTTACATAGCTTGAAACTTCAAGGTTATCTATATCGACGATATTGAGATTTATCTTTGAACAACACGTATAACTTAAATTAATTTTTAAATAAGTAAAACAAAATTGCAGATAATTAAATAAATTGAAAAATTACCAAAACTTTGTCTAAAGCATTCTTTAGCAAATTCTCTTCCTTCAATTGCTTGGCATGCTAAAGATAAGGCAATTCAATCTTGACAATGACTCCTAACTTACTGAACAATTTTACTGATTGGATCTTATTACTCAAAACCTTTAGTGATACCTCTATCTCTTTTTCTTATGCCAGTATTGGAACCTGACAACAAAAGAATAATGATAAGAAAAAAGCGCATTAAACATGTAAATATATATTTGAGCATAAATCTAATTATAGGTGGTTAAGATTAACAGACCTGAAGATCCCTCAACACTAGAGGTGGATAAAGATTGTTACTGATTAGCTTCATTGGTGGATGAACTCGGTAGTTGTTGTTTGATATGGTCAAATTAACGTAGCTGTTGCGAGGTCAAATCAATTTCGATAGTTGTCAGCATCTTTTCCTTATTTGTACTAGGTGCCATTATATTGAATTTCTATAAATAAAATATCAACATTACGCATAATCTTTACTCAAACATTAACATTTCGCATTAACATAAGTCAAACATGAACATTTCGTATAAATATAAGTTAAACATCAACATTCTGTAAAAAACATAGTCAAACATTAACATTCTGCATAAAAATAACTCAAACACTAACATTCCGCTGAAACATAACTTAAACTTCTTCATTTTTCTGATTCAAGTTCATACACAAAGCTCAAATACAAACTCACAGTAAAGTACGTGGTGTTGTTTACACCTGTGAATTGAGAAAGCGATTTCTTGCTGTAACTCCTAGGCTATTGGATTTTTTCACTGATAAGCCTCATTGGAGTTGCATCATGAGTTTCTAGCCTATATACTTTCCTACGGATTTATTATGCATCAAATTCATTTTCAATTTTACATGACAATACAAGTTGCTACTTCTTCATTTTTTTTTATTGAAGTTCATACACAAAGTTCAAATACAAACTCACATACTATTAAAGTAAAACATATGGTAGATACTAGTTAGAAGACTTACCTAGACGGACAGACAATCACAGACTACAATGAAGAATGATGAGGTTGGTCAATTATTGATGCTTAAAAACACAAACAACAGTTTGTGGAAAAGACAATTTCGTATTTAATATAATATACTTGTTCAAAAACTACAATTTTTGGACACATGACAAGTAGCTTACCATTAATAAAGTTTAAACGACTTTATCTAACTTTTAGAATCTAATATGGATATATAAACAATATGGTGAGTTTGTTAACCTCTAAACTATATGAATTATAAAATAACATTTATAGGTCCAATAGTTTTTTAATTAATAATTCATTTTTCTTTTGCAAAGTATAATACATGATGGAAAGAAGCATTGTTTTAAGTAATACTTCTTTTTCTGTTTTACAAATTATTATAGGTTTCAGTTGATTCAATAATTAGGCCACTGAGGTTACTATATTCTAGTATAAGTTTTCTCTTTTTTAACCATAATTATTTTTTAGGAATAGTATGAGCTAATAAAGTGTGGACATCGTATCGAAATTAGGACCTAAAAGAAACTTAAGTGTTTATTACTTGGATTATTTTGCAATTTATGGTCTTATCCAAACAAAAACAAATAATAATTATAAAGATTTAAATTATGCAATTAACATATAAATAATATCAAAAATAAAAGTATTATTTTTGAATAATATATAGAAAGAATGTTTTAAACATTAGCCCATTTGCATATATTTTATAAAATTTTATAGTTTAAATATATTTAATGTTTTTGAACTTATATAACAATGTAAATTGATCTTTGATATATAGGTTATATATCATAAATATTATAGTTATGTTTGATAAAATTATGATTATGCTAATAATATAACAATGTAAATTGATCTTTGATATATAGGTTATATATCATAAATATTATATTTATGTTTGATAAAATTATGATTATGCTAATAATGATGATTGAAATCATGAAAATAAAACATAATAAAAATATATACATCAAATTATTTTTAAATGAATAAAATATTATTCAAATATATATTCATCCTAAAAGATTTGTATTTTAAAACAAGGATTCTTAAGTGTCCTAATGCAATTATATTTTCTAACACTTATTATTGTTGGTGGCACATGACAAAAATTAAAATATACAATAATTAATTGGTTCACAAGCCTTTTATGTTTGTGCACAAACCTTTGAGAATTAGACAAAAATAGGAGTTAGCATCCATCGAAAATCACCACTGATTTTATGTATGTAAACAAAAATTTCTTTTATCAAGTAAGCGAGAAAAATAAGAGCATAAAGACCATCATAATGCCTACGGGTTTATTGATACGTCTAACACTATAAGTGCACAAAGACCATCTATTACTATTAGATGCATTTTACAAGTCTGCAAAGCATACGTCAGATAGATAACTCGCAGACAATCAAAGCAGAACAAAGCCACCACTGAGGACTTTAGTCGAACACCTTACACGCATCCAAAATTCAACCGAAGCTAACCAAAAAAAAATCTCTCTTTTCCCTTTCTTCACCAAAATTAACACATATTAACAACCATTCAACCATTATCAGTCTCAATGCACGCAAACAACTTAAAAACAAAGCTAAAAACCAATGATGAACATAGCATGTATTCATACACAGTAAAAGAAGAAAAAAATACCCAAAACATCCATCGAACTACTTATCAGGTGGAGTACAACTATAGGGAGACGATGGAGGACAAAAACTCACAAACAAGAGAGAAGAAGATGAACGGAAGAAGCTACTACAAATGGAAGAAAAATTGTGCACCAGAGAGAGGATCGAAAGATTTTTGGAGGAGGGAAAGGGGAGGGGTTTGGATCTGTTTAATAAAACAAACGCTGGGATGACATCGCTTGTCGTCCCATAAATGATGTCATATCAGCTTAAAATTTTTTTCGGCCGTAACATTTGCTACCAAATTTCATCAATCTTATACCTTTTTCATACCTTTTCTAATTTTGTTAAATTTTTATAAAATATCATACCATAAATCAGGATACAAATTATAGATAATACAAACAATTTTGTGAGACTACATAAAGTTATGAAATCATCATATATATTAAAATGATTAATAAAAAGTATATATTATAATCAAATTTGTTCACTAAATTTGTTTTGCAGTTATGCAATATGATAAGTAAACAAACGCATAAGGGGCAGAGGGGGTGAATTGTGTGTATATAAAAATTCAAGGAACTTTCAAATCGATAAGATACTGCTAAATTAAAATAAATAGAAGAGTCATACAAACTTTCAAAAGGATTTTGTCTACGTTGAAAAAGAAAGGGGCATGCTAATTTGAAAGGAGCTTGTTATCGCTCAAATAGAAAGGAGCTAATTAATCGAAAGGATCCTACTAATGCTCAAAATGATAGGAGCCTATTTAATCAATAGGAGCCTGCTAACTTTTAAAAGAAACCTCTTACGATATAAAAATAGAAGAAGCCTATTAAGAAACTAAAGGAGCCTTTTGAAAACTTATAATGCAAAAATTTTAAAGTAAGGAAGAGAGAGAAAATAACACAGTAGATTTATACTGGTTCGACTTATAACAAAGCCTACGTTCAGTCCTCAAGTATCCAACTTAAGTATTTAACTATAAAATCAAGTAGTAATTTGACGAGCCTCTTTAAGCTCACAAGTGTATATTTTTTAAGATTCTTCAACCTTCCAAACTAGTAGTATTTTGCTAGCCTCTACAAGCTCTCAATAAGAAAAGTATGAAGGATTTAATAGTCTCTCTTAATAGAGAGATATCACTTTCTAAGACACAAAGAATTTGATATAACTTTCAAGAAATAATGAAGCTCTAAGATATTCGCAAGTCTCATGTTTGTGTCTTGTCTATTGTGTATTTTTGCAAATGCAATGGCTCTTCCTCAAGCAGACAGTTTGATTAATTAGTCGGTGCGTAATCTTCGATATTATCTCTGCTGAAATCTTTAATATTTAGACATTAAGAAGATCATTCAGTAAGGGCTTTTGGAGCTAATTATTTGAATTAGTAAGATCCTTCTAGATGTCATGGAACTATTTCTAAAAAGGTAAGTTTATAAAGAAGGTTCCTAAAGAAGGAAGCAATTATTCTATGATTTTATTTCCTTTTAAGAATTGTATCATTGCTTATACAAGGAAATAAATCCGATTTGAATTTTAAAATATTATATAGTTTTCATCAAAATTGTTAAACATAAACCTTGAGCTAACACAATCAACAACATAAACATCATATAGTAATCTTTGAAATGACATTGTTGTTAAAGTCATTTTCAATAATATTAATTTTTTTAAAAATTTATATTAATATTTAATATTGTGTTAAGTTGTCATTTTGTGCTTATTTTTATATAAATCTCTTTAATGTGTTAAAATTATTATTCAAAATTGATGAATTTGTTTCTTAATTGTTCTCAGATGATTTTCAACACTTAAAAGATGAAATTGAATCGAAAAGATGCAAAGGAAACAAAGATAATCCGAAAATTTCAGATTGACAGCATATTTAGTGACTAAGTTTGGGCACGTGCAAGGACAGAAATGATCTGCAGATCTGTTTTTAAATGTAGATCCAATGCATTTCAGATTTTTTATGATTTTAAGAATCAAATTGCATCCTTATTGATGGGAATCGACCACCTGAATTTGGGGGATAGATTATCTACAAAAGATCATAGAAAATGAAGGGAATCGAAGCATAAAAGGGGTTGCTACTATTCATATCAGCCAACATCAGACAGTTTACATTTTCTGCAGTTTTTCTTCTTGTTTTTGGTCAGCCATAGTTAGGTCTTTCAATTTTTGCAATATTTTTCTAGGGATTTTTGTATTTTCTAGGAAAAGACTAGGGATGGATACTTTACATTTGGCTATTTCTTTGTTGATTTTCTCTTTTGATATGAGTAGCTAAATTCTTTTTCTTGGTTGAGGGAAACCATATTATCATCTATTATGTATGAGGTGTTCCAATAAAGTCTGCGTTGTTGATGAATATTGAGTGCCTTCCGAATTACTTTTGATGATTGAATTGGTTGATTTCTAGGATTCGCAACTAGGAATTGATTCGTTTAATAGCCAGATTAGTGAAATATGACGTTCAGTTTTGCTAATCACAAGTAGCAATTAGGATTATCATCTTTACGTTAGAGTTGGAAATTCTAAGAAGAGACTCATCTCGATTAAATGCATGTCGTACATGTGTTATCTTGTTCATTGGTTTCTTAGTTCTTAAATCTATTACTCAATTGAACTTACAATCGTATCTAAGTTGTTAATTAATAAGAATGTTTAGAATACATGTTTCTATTCAATTACACTTAAGAGAAAACATCACCCAATGAATGTTTATTGATGAACTGAATTTTATATCAATGATCTATATTAGTGTGATAACGTCGGTGACCTGAAACCAATATTTATTTACTGAATTTCCAAATCTAAATATTTTCATTTAATTTCAATTTTTGTTATTTCTAATTTCTTAAATTACGTGAACCAAAACCTCCCATTTGTTTTAGTTCTAAACTTGTATAAACTTTGCCGTTAACAATTCCTCATGGGAATGATCCATATTTTCCCCTACTACATTAATTTGTATTGCAGGAAGTTGGTTTCTTTTTAAATTTGATTGCAGGCGACAGTAGTACCATATTGATTACCATTTTCTAATATATTGCCAATTATTTTTAATTAAATTGCTATTATTATTATTATTATTATTATTATTATTAGTATTAGTATTAGTATTATTATTATTATTATTATTATTATTATTATTATTATTATTATTATTATTATTATTATTATTATTATTATTATTATCATTATTATTATTATTATTATGTATTGCTTCATCTGTGATGACGTCAGCTTCCTCTGGGTGATGTTATCTTCCTCTTTATTGCTTCGTCTATTTTTTGGTTTCCTCTATCTTTTGTTTCTTCTATCTTTTGCTTCATCTGTCTTTTGCTTCGTCGGTGTATTGCTTCTTTTGCTTCTTGCATTCATCTACTTTCGACTTAAGTTGATGAACTTCCTCTGCGTTACTGTTCATGAACTTCATCTATGTTACTGTTCATGAACTTCATCTATGTTACTGTTCATGAACTTCATCTATGTTACTGTTCATAAACTTCTTCTATGTTACTCTTCATGAACTTCTTCTATGTTACTGTTCACGAACTCCTTCTATGATGATGTCATCTTCTTCTATGTTTCTTCTGTGCTGACGTCATCTTCTTCTGTGTTTTGCTTCATCTATGCCTATCTTCTGTTTGATTTTTAACCCCTAAGAAGATAAATTTGGTCTTTGAGGTCTTCATAAAAGTTGTAGATCTTGGAATCCTCTTTCAAACCATATAAAGAAAATTTTAATCTGATTCCTCTAGAGAAAGTTATGGCAATCGAAAAACATCTTCTGTGTTCCCAAACTTTTTCTGGGTCACTGTTCATTGTATATCTTCTGTCCTATTTTTGACCCTCTAAATGGTAAAATTGATCTTTGGAGTCTTCATGGCATTTGTATATCTTGATGCCCTCTTTTGAATCATGTAAAGAAAAATTGAATCCGTTCTCTGTATAAAAAGTTATGTTTAAGAGGAAAACTTCTTCTGTGATGACGTCATCTTCTTCTATGTTTCTTCTGTGCTGACGTCATCTTCTTCTGTGT
>JAOTAY010000007.1:1823774-1835303 GCA_025629805.1 Erythroxylum baracoense | reverse complement strand
TTGCAAAAGAAATTGATTAAAGTGTAATATGTTTCGTTTTCGGTTTGAGCTAATCGAAATTCTGGTATAAAACAAAAATTTTGGCAACTCTTGTAAACGAAATGTTTCTGAATAATAGTGGGCCCAAATTTGTGATTATTGATTTGCACGTATTCGTAAAAAAAAATTATACCGACTTTTGATTGTTTAGTGATGTGGCACACCACCCTCGCAAAGCACGAACTCGGATATCACTATCGATATCAGGTTCGGGTCCAGTAGGAGTGGGGTGTTACAACGCAAGATTGTTTTGACTTGATTCCTCCAAATTAGGTAGTTGGAATTATCTAAGATTGTGGTTATAAAATTTGTAATGTTTGGTAAGGGAAAGGATGTTGAGTTAGATAAGATCATATTTGCAGGGTTCGGGAATGGGTGCTCTAGTTGTTGGGATTCCATGTGAAAGTAGGAGTTGGGTTGTGTTTCAAACAGATTGCTAGTGATGGTGTAAGACTGAGTGTTTAGACAAACTTTTGTATAGGAAAAAAAATTAGACATGGGCTCTGATACTATGAAAGATTAGTATAGAAGAATGTTTTTATTGTATATTATACTAAAGTTTATACAGGTATTTATACAACATGATTTGTGTCTAAGTATAGAAATACATTTACTCTAGAGGAATACAATGCTAGGATTATGCTAATATAACTGCAGTGATTATAGAGTTGAATTTATAGAGCTTGAATTATGGCTGAAGACTTGCATACATTATCAAATACAATTTAGAATTAAGGGCGAGTCTGCTACCAATTATTCTCATTTTATATCGCATATTTCTTGGAAGATTTTAGGGAACACATGTCTTAGAAGCAAGTTAGACCAACCTTTTGAGTGGGGCTATTTTACTCCAATTACTAAACTAGAGTGCAGACAATTTTCCATTTCCAATTTTTCAATCGATATTTTGAGAAAGGGGTCCCCTCGACTTTAACAATTAAGTTATGATCCAAAATGTGGTGGTTTTTGTACACATTTCTTGTAAGCTTTTACCCTTTAGGAAGTAGTTGTGGATCCATTTCACTTATACTACCTATTTGTTAACAAGAACTCTTCATAATCTCTTTACCATTAGCACTTTGTTGGTTAGAGAGACAACTATAATTTCTACTTCTCCTATTTCTTTTGAATAACAAACTTCTATCCACTTAAACCTACAAAAAGATTTCTTAATGAGATTGCCTAAACATAGGAAACTCCTAACCACCCTTTCAATATCCCTAATTAGACCTTTGGAGAGGAATATGTGTGATGAACAGTATATATGAAGGGAGTTAAAATAGAGTTTACTAGTTACATCCTTCTAGCATATGAAAGGGATCTATTGCACCAGTGATTGATCCTCTTTTGAATTTATCCAATAATTGTAAGAAGTATCTATCACATAATTTTCTTATAGTTATTGGTAATCCCAAATTCTTTATCTTGAGACCTATAATTGACGATAGCCATAAAGTTAAGTTATTTTCCCCTACTAATATCGTAATGTAACTTTTGTTTCTATTTATTAATAAAACAACCATTAGTTTGAAGGGTTACAATACAGTTATGAGAGTGATAATTAATTTGTCATATGCTTTTAAGAATAATAACAAGTCATCTACAAAAGAAAACCTAAACATCTTTAGTTTCTTATAGTTAAAGTGGAATTTAAGACCATTGTCATGCCTAATAAAGTAAGCAAATAACTTAGAAAGGGATTCTATACAAATGATAAAAGGATATAAGCAGAGAGGATCCTTTTGTCTTAACCCTTTCCTACCTTAAACAATTTTGTAGATTCCCCATTTATAAGAACTCTATAGGAGGTTGTTAAAATGCATTGATTTATCCAATTGATGAAAGTTTGAGGGAAGCCAAACCTTTAACGTATGCAAAATATAACTCTATTGAATTAAATTGAATATCTTATGAAAACCCACTTTTATTTCGCAATTCTTTTTTGAATTTTTCCTCATATATCCTTTGAATATTTATTTTGACTAAAAGCATATTGTTACCTGTCAATCTTTTTAAGATAAAAGCTCCTTAAGTGTCACCTATGATAGGCTTTAGCACAACCTTAATCCTAGAAGCAATAAGTTTGACAATTATCTCGTATATATCGTCACAATAAGAAATAAGCTTGAAGTCTTGTAGGGAACTTGATTTTTCATTTTAAGGATAAGACAAATATATGTTTTATTAATTTCCCTTAGTAATTATAACTTACCACTATCAACAAAAATTCCAAAACTGCATCTGTTACGAAATCTTTAATAAAAGGCCATGCATTGTAAACAAAATAAGACATTCAAACCATCAAAACTAGGCCTTTTACTTGGATATAACTCAAATGCCACTATTTAAACAAGAAACTATGCTTCAACCTTAAAGATACGATTAGTGGTAAAATATCTTAGGAGACTAGTAGAAGAGATCTTATTTGATTGTGTACGTAAAGTGCTTTTCAAAACTTCATAAACTTCTTACTTCAACTCTTCTTGATTCTATGATAAACTTCCATTCTACCTTACGAGGGAAGTTAATCTAGTAGATTCCTTCTTATTGAGACCTATTTATGAAAAAAAAAACATATGTTTTTATCACCCACTTTTAACTAAAGAATCATTGATTTATGTCTAAGGAAGAAGTTATAGATCTCCAACGCTTTTGGGTATTCCACTATTGCATTCTTCTCCTCTAATAAACTTTTAAGGTCACTAGGATTTTGAAAAAAGATCTCTTGATTTTCCTTTAACTTTAAGCATGTAGAAGATAAAGCGAATTGTGTGTCAAAAAATCTTGTCTCATTAAGGAGCTTAAGTCCCTATTTCATCTTGTGTAGTTTCTTTATATAAATAAAGCCCTTAAAATCATGAACTGGTAAAGCTAGTCCTATGACTATTGCCTTTTCAAATCCCCTAAATTTTAGTCAAATAGTTGTTAAAGCAAAAAGTGATCTCTTTGGTGGATTTCAATTGAATTTTTTTAATGATGATTGGACAATGATAAATAATAAAGGGTTGGCAAATTCAAGTCCCTTAACTTTATTCAAATAGTTATTAAAGTAAAAAAGTGATCTCCTTAGTGGATTCCTATTAAAGTTCTTAATGATGATTGGATAATGTTAAGGGAATAAAGGGCAAAAATAGTTCTACTTTCTGAAAATTGAAAAAGCCAAGCCTCATTGACAAAGGCCCTGATAGGTGTAGTTTATGTTATGTTTTGATAGGTGTTTTAGTGTGTTTATAGGTGTTTATTAGATGATTTTTCTATGAATAGGCTTAGAATTATGTTAATGTGAGTCTTTAGTTATATTATAAGTGCTTATATGGTTTAGAGCATGTTTTCATTATTATTTATATGTTTCCTGGGGTGTTTGATGTGTTTATTAGTGTTGGAAATCAGATAGGTGAAGAACAAGAGATTTGGACGTTTATAGAGTTGCATAGGCTAGGTCACGATTGTCACTCCTATGTCACAATCATGACAGAAGAGAATCACCCAGAGTCACAATCGTGACAGAAGAGAATCACCTAGAGTCACGTTCGTGACTCCATTTTCACGATAGTGATAGAAGCAATTTTTTTAGAGTAGGAGTCACAATCGTGACAAAGGCTTCCCAAGTGCAACTTTTTCCATCTATTTTAGGGTTCGAGGGAATTTTTGGAACCAATCAAAGGGTGAAAACCCTAGTTACACCCCCAAGACCCTCTAGGACTATAAACCTTATGAAGCCTAAAAAAATACAGTTGCCATCTTACAAAAGTAGATCAAATAAGGAAGATCGAGAGAGATGTCCAAATTTTCAGTTTTCTAGATCAAGCTCCAAATTGAGTTTTTCTTTCTTTCTTTATCTTTTGTTATTTCCGTATTACTTTATGTGTAAAATGAATTTCTAGATGTTTATTACATTTATGATGTTCTAAAATTCATATTAGGTTTATTCCGTTGTTGTTTTGTGGATTTAATCTTTATTGATTTAATACATATTCTGTGTTATGATAATTATGCATTTCATGCTTCGACAATAAATCGAGAGAGTGAGTTAAAGGTATCAACTAAATTACACAACGAGAGTTGGTAGTTTAATAATTCACACAATTATCAAATCAATTGTCATTCAAAGAGAGATCATGTGTGAGAACTTGATTATTCAATAAATAGCTTCAAATTTAATTGAAAACATTAGAAAAGTTTTGTGAATCAAGAGGTTGCAAAATCTAGATTTTTTGAATTCATTTAGGGTTAATTGGTTAGGTCTTGAGAGAGAATAATCAATCCCTTAGGAAATTGAGGATCGACACATAATTGGATCAATTAGAGTTGAGGGAACAAAATAATGAAAGAATAAATCCTATGCATTCATCTTTAATCAACCTTACATTAATTTAGCAGCTCACTTATTATTTCTAATTTGCTTGATGCTATTTAATTGCCTTAATTTTTATATTATTTTCACTTATATCATATTTTATTACCTTAGACAAAGTTAGGTTCATCTCGTTTTAGCTCGTTCCTTGTAGGATTGATACCTTTTGATAGTACAAGTTAAGATCCATATACTTGCGGGTATTTGGAGTTTTATTAAATATAAAACTTGGTCAACAAGTTTTTGATGTCATTACCATGGATTTTAGCTTTCTAACTATTTTAATTCCTTTGATTTAAGGAATTTTTACCCTTTCTTGCGTGATTGAGATACTTAATCATAAGAAATAAATTAATAAAAAAGAAGAAATTTGGATGCAAAATAGAAGACACATCAATTAAGACATTATAAGGCAAGAGTGACAAATTCGAAGAGTTAAAACGCCATGAAGAGATAGAAAGAACGATGGTGGAGTAAATACATCAAAAAGAGCAAAGGACCCTTATGATTTGTTTAAGGAGATGCCATTCAAAAGTTATCTTTGGACATCAGAACGAAGTAGACAGCAGTCAACCTTCCAGGATCTAAAAGGAATGATTGCGGTAAATTCAACGACAACATTGCAGGATAAAATTGGCAACCTCACCAAGTAATTAAACAACCTAATAGCCACCTCTATCTCTCCACTCAAAGTAATTTAGTGTGGATGGAAGCTATGCGGACTAGAGAACCATATCACAGTTGATTGCTTCTAAGTGGAAAACGACAACTTGTAGCAATTCAACTTCATGGGAGGATAAGTTGGTTAGGGAGGTAATGATCCTTGTTGGAACACGTACAATACTGGGTGGTAGAAACACCCAAATTTCTTTTGGTCTAACAATGCAAGGAATCAAATGGGAATTCAAGGGCCACTAGGATGATGAACAAGATCATAAGCATGTATAAGGCACAAAACAAGCTAGAAGGGAAGTTCAAAGAAGTAGCTAAGAACCATGCCTCTTCTATTCACAATCCGGAAGTTCACCTGAGCTAGATTGCCAATAAATTATGTACGTAAAGTGTGGAAAGCTTTCTGAGCTATATGGAAGTAAATCCAAGAGAACAATTTAAAGTTATCACACTTAGGAGTGGGAAAGAGCAAGAAGAAGTAAAAGAGGAACAAGTTAAACCCCACCTTGTAGAGCACCAAGAGAAGAAGAAAAAGGATGAAGAAAAGAACAAAGACCCTCCTTAGGTTCCTCCTCTGCCTTACCTATTAAAAATATCATTCCCATAAAGACTTCATAATAACAAATTGGATTCATAATTTGCAAAGTTTATGGAAAAGCTAAAAAAATTGCAAATTACCTCACCCTTTGTGGAAGCTTTGAAAAGCATAACCACGGACGTAAAGTTTCTCAAGGACATATTATCAAGCAATCAGACTTGTGTGACAATCAAATGGTAGCCCTGACAAAAGGTTGCAACTCCTTACTTACCAACCACATGCCCTCATAGTTCAATTCATCTTCCTTGCATCTAATATATCTATAAGAATCTTTATATAAAGTAAATAATCATGTAAAGCTTTTACTACTTTTCCATATTGCATACCCTTTACACTCAAATCATGTAAGAACTTTAAATATTCATTTATTTTATTAAGCTCTTGATTAATTGACAAAAGCTTCAACTATATTATATTAGGAGATGATGTTACCATCATTTTACTCAAGTAAATCATTTTGCTCATCATTATTTACCAATTATAGCCAATAATTTTTCTAAAATGTTAGAGCAAGTCTTTTTGTCCTTTCTTTAGGATATTTATTTTCTTAGAAGAAAAACTTGTAACTTTACTTGTTGTTGGAGATATTACTTGATCTTGTTTCTTATTAAATGAAGAAACTTCATCAAACTCATTTCTATACTCACCTTCACTAATTGATAGAGATTTATTTAGTGAAAGCACATAGACCATAGATATAATAATATCTTAAAAAATATAACACAAATATGGATAGTCCTTAATCCTTTTCTTTGAAATATATGGGGCATTTTATGCACCTATAATGATGTAAAGTGTATATTAGAAATATTTTACTATTATATATTAATAAGCATATTATATTTTATGTTATATCTTAAATAAATTGTCTCAATATTAATGCATAATATTAACCTCATTGGTCAAGGACTTGTAACCAATTCTAGATTTCTTAAGTAAATTCTTAAAATTCTTCAATTTAGTTAGGGATGGAAATTTTGGGCTGGCCCGGCCCGATTTTTGCCCAGGTTAGGCAAGCCATTTGCCGACCATGGTCCGCCCGGGCTAGACCATGGTCCGCCCGGGCTAGACCATGGTCCGCCCGGGCTAAGCCACGGGCCGACCATGGCCCGCTCATTTTGTCCAAAACGGCGTCGTTTTGTATACTTTTTTATTTTAAATATATATATGGGCTGGGCCGGCCAATCCCGGCCTGCGAACCCCATGATAGTGGCAGGGCTGGGCTGGGCAAAAGGCTGCCTGAGCCCGGCCCATTGCCATGCCTAAGTTTAGTGTCTAGTGCTAAATCTATTATGCTTCTTCTTCAACTAAACATCGTTATATTCATTATTGAATTTTTTAAGAATGATCTTAACATTATTTTGACCAAATTTGAAAAAGAAATTGAGAATAGACGATAACATCTCGGGAAAGCACTATTTACACTTTTATAAGGAACTAGAAACCTTTGAAAAGATTCTATTCCACTCTCAACGTATTTACCGTTCACATCTGTTACCAGTAGCCAACATTCAACACAGAATCAGACAGCACCCACCAATCCAAATTCATGCTGATCAGTCAAGAGCATATGTATTCCGGTAGCGACCCGATGGCTTCAGATGAACAAACTCCTAAGAAAGTCTGCATAAGGAGTCGAGACGAAGATCCCCAACCAATTCCAAAGCTTTCTTACAGTGCGACAGTAGGAATGACTACACAGGGCGGGTCTAATCTTGAGGATTTGGCCTGGCCAATAGAAGCACCCATTGACATAGAGGGAGGTGATATCCACGTTCGGACTGAAGAACAAGACGCGGGCATCACCCTCTCCCAATCACTCAAAGCCAAACTGGACAATCGATGGACACAAGCAGTGATCGTAAAATTTTTAAGTCAGAGGATAGGATATCGGATCTTTAGCCAACGACTGCGCTATCTACGGCAACCATAGGGTCCGATGAAAATAGTTGATTTAGAGTTTGACTTTTACCTGGTAAATTTTAGAACCGAGGCTGACTACCTTAAAACATTAACACAAGGACCCTGGATAACTTTTGGACAGGTTCTTTAGATCCAGCGGTGGACTCCCTCCTTCCGTCCAGCGCAGGGTACTATCCCAAGTGAAGTCATCTGGGTTCGTCTCCTAGATCTTCCGATTGTAAGATACCACACCAAAATCCTCAAGGCAGTGGGCAACATTATTGGACAACTAGTCAAAATCGATGAAGCTACCTTATCAGCACAGCGAGGCAAATTCGTCAGACTAGCAGTCGAATTGGATCTGAGCTTACCTTTTCGTCCCACAGTGGATTTAGATGGCGAGACCATTCGCGTGGCGTACGAACGACTTTCTTAGATATGCTACCATTGTGGTGTGGTCAGACATAAGGTTGGTAACTGTCCGACGTCACCACCCACCGCAGAACCTACCCTGCCCCCTCAGTCCCACCAGCTCGTTACTGAACAGGCTGGTACATCGAAGCTGGGAGGAGAACCAGCATTGACGGTGGACGATCGGGGCGACAACCCAAAATCTGAGAGGCGAGATGGGATGGCCACCAATTTCGGTCCGTGGATCAAAGTCCAATGGTCTCCTATGCGTCACGTCCCGCAACGGGAACCTAAGCGCCCTACTCACCAAACCGTATCAAGCGGTACGACCGGTGGCTCCAGATTCGCGGTTTTGACAGATAACCCAGACAAGCGAGCGTCGAGCCCCATGCCTCGCACAGCCGTCCACGCTAGCTCGCCCTCGTTTCATCCAACCAGTCTCTTGAATTCGACATCCTTCGTACCACTTAAGCCCATTGATGGGCTTGAGCTTTAGTCCATTAGGTCAAGGCCCATTGTTGGGCTTGAGTTTCAAGCCACTGGGCCTAGGCCTAAAACCAGTAGAAAAGGGAAATCTGTGGCCCTCATGGAGACAGAATCCACTAACCCAGTCCAGCCCAATTTGCAGACCTTGGGCCCAATCATCCCAACCCAGCTTCAACCCACTTCCACTGAACAAAATAAGGTCGTAACCCTCCACTCGCACTAAAAAGTTTTAGGTGAGCAGGTCACCGATGGGCATGACCTGGCTAGGACCGAACAAGGGTACCCCATGGAAGGCATTGAAGGGATAAAGGCAAGTAGCACCATACAAGAGCTCGTTTACCAATTACACCCTCCGAACCGACCGTGGGGCAAGCGATTCTAGAATGATGGATTACTCAACTGACCAGCGATTTGTCGAAAGGATCATACCGCAGACTCAAGAAGGAGGCCTGAGTATGATACCATACGAGATTCCGGATACACCTGGGGTTGAGGGGCCCTAAATTTTGTCGTTACTATTATGTCACTACTCATCTGGAATTGTCAAAGGGCTAGGGGCAAACTGATCCAAATGCCCTTATGTAGCTACAATCGACAATATAATCTAAGCGTAGTAGTTCTCATCAAAACTCGTATTAGTGGTAGACAAGCTAACACTATTATCAAGCAATTGGGTTTTAACTACTCATTCCGTGTCAAAGCCGAAGGCTTTTCTGGCAGGATTTGGCTTTTATGGAAAAAGGCTTTTGACGTTTCAATCACGGTAGCTCACAAACAACTGATTCGTGTTGTTATTAAGTACGAATCCTATTCTTTTGAATTTTTGGCTATTTACACCAGTCCTCATAAAACAACCCAAAATTTCCTATGGGAACTGTTGCGAGGGATTGGTCACATAGTCAACCGTCCTTGGCTTGTAGGTGGGTATCTCAATGCAAAATTAAGGATTGGCGATAAGAAAGAGGGGTCTCAGACTTCTTTGGTGGCTTGTAAGACTTTTAGTGAGTGAGTTCAAGAAAGCGGCCTCCATGACTTGGGCTATGTTGGCTCCTATTTTAGCTGGAAAAGAGGACATGTCCAAGCTAGGGTCGACCGAGTCCTAGGCTCGTCCGAGTGGTTGGAAGTCTTCCCACATACGGTCAATCACCACCTTTCCTTCTTAAGCTCTGACCACAGACCCATGTTAGTTCATTTCCTCCGCCAGAATAGGCGGCCCATAGGCCAAGCCCCTTTCCGCTTCCAATCCACTTGGCTAACACATGCAAATTTTCCTACTATGGTAGAGGAACATTGGCTACCTCAAGCTGAGACATTTACCAAATCCTTATCAAAATTTCCAACCAACTAGTGGTATGGAACAAACTGGTCTTTGGAAACATTTTTCACCGTAAACAAAGACTAATGGCTAAGTTGGAAGGAATACAACGAAATTTGCAAAATGACGAGTTCGAATCGTTATTAGCTCTGGAGGCCAAGCTTAGCAAAGACTTAGGTCAAGTGCTGTGTGAGGAGGAGCTATATTGGCATCAGAAAGCCCGGTGTGATTGGCTATCACAGGGTGATCGTAATACTCGTTATTATCATATAGTGACTATGACCAAACGGAAAAAGCTCTAGGTAGCAAGATTATTTGATCAAAATGGACATGAAATCACATATGACGATCAGTTGCGGCTTCTAGCGCGAAATTACTTTGCAAAGTTGTACGTAGCCGAAGCCACTCTAACACAGAGGTTTTCCACAATTGAAGCCTTCCCTCGACTAACAGCAGAGCAAATTACAGCTTTGGAGGACCCAGTCTATGAGAATGAAATTCGATCCACCTTGTTTGAAATGAACCCTAATAAAGCTCCAGGTTCCAATGGCTTTACGACGTTATTTTTCCAATCCTAATGGGGAAAACTGGGCTCGATGGTAATCTCCTTTATAAAGCAAATTTTTAGGGGCGAGGGCTGGGAATAGGATTTGAACCACATTATCCTAGTCCTAATTCCCAAAGTATCATCCCTGAATTATATTACCGAATTTAGGCCAATCAGCCTCTGCACTGTTCTGTATAAGACTATCTCCAAAGTCATAGTCAACCGCCTGAAACCGCACCTTTCACACCTAGTGGCGAAGACCTGGTGCAGTTTCATTCCTGGCAGGCAGATCATCGATAATATCATCATTGCTCAGGAAATCATCCATTCGATATGCAAGAAGAAGGGTAAGACGGGGTATTTTGCTTTAAAGGTGGATCTGGAAAAAGCATATGATCACCTACACTGGAATTTCATTAATGATACTCTCCAGGTCATAGGGTTTCCCCCAAACTTGCTTCGTACCATAATGCAATGCATTACTACGGCCTCAATGCAAGTTGCTTGGTAAGATCAGCTTTCTGACCCTTTTAAACCCTCCAGAGGTATCCACCAAGGGGACCCGCTATCGCCATTCATTTTCGTACTCTGCCTAGAACAGTTGGGACATCTCGTATCCCAAAAGGTGAGGCAGTGATGGTGGAAACCGTTTAAATGGCGTGGATCAAGGCCTTCCATATCTCATCTTTTTTTGCCAACGACCTTGTTATGTTTGGCGAACCTACGGAAGATCAAGTGGTTGGGGTTTCGACAATTTTGGAAACTTTTTGCTAGATTTTCGGGTAGAAAGTGAATTATAATAAATCTCGTATTTATTTTTCACCTAATGTGTTACCAAACCACACTTGTAGACTCAACCAAGTTTTGCAAATTCAAAGTAGACTAATCTGGGCAAATATTTAGGAGTCCCGTTGATCCATGAGCGCATAACGAGAAATACCTATCAGTATTTACTTGATAAGGTTCAGCATCACTTAGTAGGGTGGCGAGCTAGGGAATTATCATTGGCCGGAAGGGTTACGTTAACACAATCTGTCATTTCCTCTCTCCTGCTATTGTAACATCCTGTCCTCATATTAAGGGTTAGGACTCAAAATTTCAGGAACACATCAAAAGGGACAATGGAGAGCTAAGAATGTAAGACTGAGTGATTACATGTTTGAATTGTGCTTAAAGCTTATATTTTTGAGTTCATAGGAAAATGA
>JAOTAY010000007.1:1808197-1823674 GCA_025629805.1 Erythroxylum baracoense | reverse complement strand
ATATATGTTCTCTAACATATATCTATGTTTCTGATTTGATAACTCATATCCATGATCAGTAAAACGTGATCATCAATTAGAACACATACTAGCCTTAATTCATTATCGTTCCACCAATAACGATTGACCAGGGACAGTTTAGAAAATGTTATAATGCTTATGGTTTACTATCAAGTCACATACTGAATGACATAAGCCTAATACAATTCATGGAATGTAAATCACATTACATAAACAATATACATGCAAATTTAAAAGAATGCCTCATAATATATTATTAATAAGTCAGAGTGTCAGTACAAAAGTCACATATGACCATTGGCCTAGGGCACACTACTAACAGTAACATCAATCAATGGAAAAACCTAAATGCACAGTCTCATCTTCACATACTTGTGCTGAAGACATTCTTTAAAAACTTTATTTGAGACTTTCATAGAAAAAAATCTCATTAGAGCGACTATCGTGCATCACCAGACACTGAACTGATCACCTAAGATATAAAAACCTCATGTATCTCCCTTATGGCAAGTTTGTTGCATGAAAATTCACTCAAAAACAACTTTAGAATGTCTTAGTTTCTTTTTCTGGAGTGAAATTACCAACGTAATTAATTCAGAAAAATGGAAAACCTCACTTTATGAATTTTCGAACCCGAAAACTGACCCAAAATACTATGGAGTACCCTTACAGGAAATTTGAAATTTTTAGTTTTTTTAGTTTACTATAGCACTGACGTCAGCGTTCACTATAGCACTGACCTCAGCGTGTGCATGTACCCAAGAGGCGAGTGCGTGACAAACCACCCACCTATATGGTGCGTGCGTTAGACACCCTAGACACACGACCATGCTCATTTATCTACTGGCACCTGCGGTGCATGCCAAAAAACGTAGCTCACCCTCGTCCACATACGTGCCGACTGCTGTCTGGAACGTGTGCCAGACGTACTACCCTTCGGGAGGAATTGTTCAGTACTCCCTCACACTCACCGAAAAATGCAATTTGCAAGTTTTTGGGCCTTTTTCATGCTTCTAGGCTAGTTTTCACCCTGTTTTTCAACAATAAGCAAGAAAAACTAAAAAATAGAACTTTATTCTCAAAAAACCCTATAGAGAGAATTAAAAAATCTTCATTTTTAACCACCCGATCATGTCACTGTTCTGAGACTATGTGTAATACATAACGAGACCTTAGCTATGTATCCTAGATCAAACATGAAAGGGAAACAAACGAAGAAATGTGAAAAAATATTTGATTTCAGTTCCATAACTTCAAATGAGCTTTTCTAGGCCGAAACAAGTGCGAATCCATTGCTGCCTTCACAGGAACTGCTCATCAAGACGCAGTCAACATCTTTCTATAGTTTCTCAAAACGTGAACATCTAAATGGGTTAGAGTAACTTTACATTCACGAATGACATAAGTAGTTACAAGATACCTTAACCTCTTTATTTAGAATCCATATGACCCGATATGGGTCTGATCCACACTAATCAGGATCTACTTTCCTCCTGAACTTCAGCTTATTGATTTAGATCATTTATTGAGTCACTTTCTTATCTTTATCCTAATTAAATTGCATATCTTAATTAAAAAGTTACTAAAAACTGAAAATTGTAATTAAACGTTGTACAACTTTATAGGAAATGTCAAAAAAGTCCAATAAGTTCAATAAAGTCAGCTGAATAAATTATGATTGTAGTAAATGAAGTTACAGTTTGTTTACTAGCAAAGAGACCAACATCTTTTAACATTTCTAAATCATACTTCCTCTTATTGAAATTTTTCATCCTTTGACTACGTTACTTCTATGTCTGAAAATTACTCGAATAGTTCTAAATCTTTGATACCTAATCAATGTGAGAGATATTGTTTGAAAAGTAATATAACTAATTCGTCATCCCTTGTAATGACAATATCATCTGCGTAGATAAGTAAAATTGTAAGCTGTGCACCATATGAAAGTGTGAACATGGAGTAATCAGTTTTAGATTGAGTGATATTGACCTCGAGTAAGGCATTGGAAAAGGTAGTGAACTAAGTATGAGATGCCTGTTTAAGTCTCTAAAGCAACTTATTGAGTAGACATGATTAAGTCTCCCCTTTTTTTACTAAATCTGAGAAGAAGTTGCATGTAAACTAGCTCTTATAAATCTCCATATAAGAAGGTATTTGAAACATCCAACTAATGAATTGGCCAATGTTTTGCTGTAGCAATATTAAGCATAGTTCTAACAGTAGATAATTTAGTTATTGGAGTAAAAGAAATTGTAAAATCAAAACCCTTTAGTTAGGAATAGCCTTTAGGTACCAAACATGCTTTGTAGCATTCAATAAAACCATCATGATTATACTTTATGTATAAAACCTATTTAAACCCTATTGCCTTCTTATTTAGAGGTAAAAACATTTAAAGTCCAAATTTTATTAGCTCCAATGTTTTTATTTCTTCTTCCATAGTCTTTCTCTTATTCAGATCTTTTGAGCAAAAGTAAAAAGGGGAATTCAATGTGCTTTGTAATGAAATTGATGAAGTGCAAATGGCTTTATGAATATGTACTTAAGGAAAGATATGTGGAAGTGGGATATTATGCACCTGTAGATATCGAAGAAGATTGAGCGTAATCCATATTACTTTAATAATTAGCAATGTGGATTGATGGTTCTTTTACACAAAGGAAGCATTGTAGTTGTTAGCTATTTGAAGACATATTAGATGGGGTAGGTTTAGGGACAATGGTAGGCCAAAGGGTTAGAAAAGATGGGTTCATCACAACCTCATTTATTGGCATAGCAATATATGGGTTACATGTTGACAGATAAGTTCATCTCCTAATGTGGAGTTTCTTAAATTAGGAAAATCTGTATTAGGACCAGATGAAGGTGTGGAAACTAATTCAATGATGGGATGATCAAATGGTGCAGAAGGCTCAACTTGTGTTTAGCTAATAGGTTCAATTAAATGGTCAGTGATAAAGCAAAAACACGTAAAAGGGGGGTGGATTGTGTGTGACTTAAAAATTTTTTGCAAATTTTTTCAATTCATATAATAAGCAGATCCTAATTAACTAATAAAAATAGTAGGAGCCTGTCATATGATAAATCCTTTTTGTTGAAAGTGCCTAACTCACCCTCAAAAGTTAGCTTAAGAAGGGAGGTTTGCACACTATTATAAATGACTGAATGCCCTCATACTTGCCCGATGTGGGATTCTTGACACACCCCCTTAGCCCAAAGCAGGGCTAGACATTTGCTAGGCATATTGGGCAAAGGGACATAACTAGGCACCACCCCAAACTATCAAGACAAACAAGCTCTGATACCATGTTGAAAGGCCTAACTCACACTCAAAAGCTAGCTTAAAAGGGGAGGTTTGCACACTATTATAAATGACTGAATGCACTCATACTTGTCCGATGTAGGATTCTTGACACTTTTAAACGGCAGGTGCCTATTAGGAGATAGGAGCCTTTTGTGGCATATGACCCTGCTTAAATGAAAGGAGCCTACTGAATGATGAATCTTGTTAAAACAATTTTAAAACATAAGATGCCTGTTAAAATTGAAAGGAACCGTTAGCAAGTTAAAAATAAAAGGGACCTATTATAAAAGTGAAAGATCTTCTTACTGAAATGAACACATATAATGTAATGCAGAAATATAAAAGATAAGGAGAGAGAGAGAGAAAAGACATAGTTGATTTATACTGGTTCTGCTTACAACCCAAGCCTACGTCCAATTCCCAAGTATCCAACTTAAGTGTTTCACTATAAAAATTTGAGTATTAAATTTGACGAGTCTCTCCAAGCTCACGAGTACATATTTTTCAAGGTTCTCTAACCTTTCAGGCTTAAAGTGTATAACAATCTTCTAAAAGCTCAAAGAAAAATAAAATAACAATTTATCTCTTGATAGAGTGATTTCATTTTCTAAGGCACAATAAGAATAATATGACTCTCAAGAATATAAATGCTACTCAAATGTTTTGAAAGTCTAAGTATATTCTTTTCTTTACAAGTGCTATTGCTCTTCCTTCAATAGTCAATTTCTTCAACTAGTTGTTGCTTCACCTGCATCTTTAGTCAACTGATGGATTTAAATCTGAATAAATTCGATGTCATCTTTTCCAAAAATCTTTCAGTAATTACGGGGCTAATATACAACCTTCATAATTTGTAGGGTCCTTTCGAATAAACCATTTGTAATAAGGTAAGTTCATAAAGAAGGTTTCTGCAAGAAAGAAAGCGTATTTCTTATGATTTTATTTCCTTATAAGGAAATAAATATGATTTGAATTTTGAAAAATTATACAGTTATTATCAAAATCGTTAATCATAAACCTTGAGCTAATACTCAGAAGTAGTAATAGGTAAAGGGATGCTAGCAAGATTTGAATGCATGTCATACAAAGCCTTATTAATCTTAAAAGGAAAATTTGGTTCATAAAAGATAACATCTCGACTAACAAATTTTTTTTTATTATTAAGATTAGAAAAACGATAGGTTTTCTTCCCTGTGGGATATTAACAAAAAAGCATCATCTAGGTTCAAATTTATTTGGGTGATCATATGAATTGGAAACATAATATAAACAATTAAACATTTGCGGATTTGTAAAATTAGGTGGCAATCTATGAAGCTTTTCCTAAGAAGTTTTCTCGGTCAAGATTTTAAATGGTGTCTCATTTATCAAATAAGTGGCAATGAGTACACAATCCCCCTAAAAACATAGGGGAAGACCAATTTAGAAATGTAAAGCTCATTCCATATTGAGAAGAAGACGAAGCGAACAAACAATTGGCGTAAAATTATATGTCTTTATTGAACACCGCTTGGATTTATAAAGCCTTACATCTAACTAGAAAGAGAAATTGCAACCCACATAGCACATACTTTGTTTAGTGGTTTGGGTAACACGAATAATTAAATAAAATAAAATAGCTAAAAACTCTAGCAAACCTAAAAGAATAGGTCTTTATTCCAATAGTCTTAAACTCAAGTAACTACTTCCAACAGTCCCTCCTTTGAACTCATTTCCTTTGACAAGCAATTAGTTCAAAGCTAGAACAACACACATGCCCAGTTCCTTACGAAGTCTCTGAAAAGCTTCCAACTTGAGAGACTTAGTCATTAGGTCAGCAAGCTAGTCTCGAGTGCCATAGACCAATAACTTAACAATTCCATCTTTAGTAGGACCCCTAAGAAAATGAAATCTTATCCTTATATGCTTGGAACGACCATGTAAAACTGTATTTTTGGATATCTTTATAATTAAAAAATTATCACACATTAACATAGTACCTTCTGCCTGCATATGACCAATTTCTTTCAGTACCCTTCTCATCCAAATAGCCTGGCAGGCACATTCAGCAGCTGCAACAAATTTGGCCTTCGTGGTTGACAAAATCACTATAGGTTGCTTTCTAGATAACCAAGCTACTGCTCCTCCACACATCATGAACACATAGCCTAAAGTGCTCTTGCTATCCTCCATATCCCCAGCATAATCACTATCGGTAAAGCCCATCAAATCACTAGCTCCTCCCTTTTTGTAAAACACACTATAGTTAACAGTCCCTTTTAAATACATTAAGACCCTCTTTAATTTGCTATTGCAAAATGTAGTTATATAAGGCATCCCATGAAATGACTATTGAGACTTACAACAAACATAAGGTCAAGTTGAGTGGTTGTGAGGTACATCAGACTCCTCACTGGGCTTGTAGAAAAAGGAAGCGGTAGTCTTTGAGTGATTAAACAGTGAGAGAATAAGTGAAGACAAAACTCTGGAAAAGATTCCTCACTTCGATGGTCATTATGACCACTGGAGTGAACTAATGGAGAATTTGTTTAGGGCAAAAGGTATTTAGAGCTTACTGGAGATTGGTTTTGAAGAGCTAAGAGAAGGGACAAGGCTGATTGAGGCACAACGGGCACAACTTGATGATGCCAGAACTAAGCATCACCAAGTTAAGCATTATCTCTTCCAAGCAATTGATCGAACTGTCTTTGACCAAATCTTGGACTGTCACGTTGGGACTCAATGAAGCGAAAGTTTGGAGGAAATATAAAGGTGAAGTAATCTCTTCTAAACTCATTAAGAAGAGAGTTTGAGGTTCTAACGATGAAGCATGAAACCATCACTAAGTATTTTGCAAGAGTGATGATAGTCTCTAATAAGATGAGGAGCAATGGAGAAGATATGCCTAACTCAAAGATTGTTGAGAAGATCTTGCGAACCCTAACTAAGAGGTTAAAATACGTTGTAATGTCCATCGAAGAATCAAAAGGATACTGACAACATGTCCATTGATGAATTGCAGAGTTTGTTGGTGGTGCATGAACAGAAGTTTCAAAGGGTAAGCAATGAGGATGAGGATCAAGTTCTAAAGGTAGAGGACCAGACTGGAACAAGTGACAGAGGAAGAACACATCCCAGAGGAAGGGGATGAGGAAGAGGAAGAATAACTTTAAATAAAGCAACTATTGAATGTTAGCAAGGAGACTCCTGGTAGGCCCAGGCTAATAGAGTAAAAGGGCTCTTGGTGATGCCATATACTCGAGTTGCTAAAAAAAAGACTTTCGCTCAAGGGAGAGTCTAAGACCAATGTGGAAGTTCACACTTCAGGGGGAGATTATTGGGATGTCAAGTGTGAGTAGGAATCTTACATTAGAAAGAGATGAAACTAGTAAAGGACATATAAGTAGAAAGGACCCATAAACCTAATGCCTTAAAATTTTGGGTTGAAGTGTTGTATCAAAGCCCACGAGTATGTTCTCTCACTAGGCCCAAATTGAAGATCTCCCATATAAGTGGGCTCCCCAGATCTAACACTTATGTTTGACTATTTCATTTTAAGGAATATCGGGTTAACTTAGTCATCATAAAATACCATAATCATAGATAATTTTTTTGAAAAACATGATTAACCATTGTAATAATGGATTATTTTGAAACATGTATAGAATTGGTTGCAAACATAAATCAAAAAATGAATAAGTGACAAGTAGGCGTCATATTTCATGAGTAAAGTCCAGTTCACATGTGAAAAGTCATTAATAAGAGTTAGAAAATTACTATGACCATTTCGTGTAGGCGTAGTATATTTGGCCCAAACATCAATATGAATTAAATCAAGTAAATTGTTATTAATGGACATATATAAAGGAAAAGGAAGTATATTTTGCTCGTACAAGTGACATATTTCACAATAGTCACAAGAATCATTATTGAAACCAAGAATAGGGTCTAAAAATTGGGTGACGATGGATGGCTAAACTGAGCATGCTAGATGGTGAGTAAGTAGCAATAAGGACAGTAGCAGATGTAAAGGCATTGAGAAAGTAAAGTCCAGCTCTTTTATGGCCTTGACTTATCAAGGTCCTGAAGCATACAATAATTAATGTGAAAAATCACGACATAATTTGAAGTTTTGTTGAGATTTAGCACTGATAAAAGATTAAACTTAAAGGAAGGCACAAAATGGAAATTATTTAAGATAATATTTGATGTGACTTACACATTGCCAATGCCATGAATAGGAATAAAAGTTTCATTATGTACAAAAATAGTGGAAGGGAAAAAGAGGGGAGGGGAAGCATATGAAAGAAGAAGAGGTGAAAGAAACATGATATATTGCTCTAGCATTAATGAACCATTAATTAGGCATACAAAGGGAAAAGGAGCTATAGAATCATCAGTGAGGTTGGCTTTGTGTTGATTTACCTCATAAAAGACTAAGCAGTTATTGTAAAGATTCATTAGGGAGTGAGGTGCTGCTAGACTGACAATTGACAATGTGGTTAGATGAAGTAGAGGGTTGTCTATAAGTTTTGCCTTTACAATAGTGTTGATGTCTTAGAGGATAGCCATAAAGCCTATAGAACTTATTTTCTGTGTGGTCAAGAATACCACAGTATGTGCAATGGGGACAACACTAGAAGGTGTTGCACAAGCCACTAGGGTCTACAAGGAGATGTCAGAGTGGATAGGTGCAGTAGTAACTTGGGTTTGAAGGGTAGCCTATTCAGAAACCAGAGGAGGATGTCTGTATTCCCTTTAAGCCTCGTGTTCCAGAAACAATGAATAAGCATGATTAACATCAGGAAGTGGTTGATTCAGGCATGTTGACTTTATGGCTGGTCAAATGTGTTAGGTGGATTCCTCCCTTATAGGGGACTCACCACCATACATTAAAAAAAAAAAAAGGAAGAAGAGTCAAAGCAGCAACCACACATAGGCTGCTTCCAAACTCTGCTGAAACCTCGGCTGAGTTTGTTGAACTTTGGTAGCAAAGTTTGTTACAATTTCTGCACCTTAGAGGCCTATATAAGGCCTCCTTAGTATGTTAAAAAAATATAACATCACAGCAAGAGAGAAAATAGAGACAGACAGAGAGAAAAAATGGGTAGTAACTTTAGGGTCTTTTCCTAAAAGGGGAGTGACAAAATAGTGAGGAAAAATACTTTTGGGTATTTTTGGGGAAAACACTTTTGTGTGCCATTATTTTGGTTTTAGCTCAAGAAAATTATTATACCCCTAAATTTAATTTAGGGAAGTCTATCTTTATAAGCCTATTAATTTAGTGGAAGAGGTGGATTGGAGTTTGTGGATGTAGCTCAAACATTTTGGGTGAACCACGTTAAATATTGTGTGCCATTATTGTGGTTGATTATTTTATTATTCTGCATTTCGGTGTCAGTGAACCCAACAAGTGGTGTCAAAGCTAAGATTATTCCTAGTATGCTCTATGGTTGCAGTATTGTGTTATCTTCCACATCAAAAAAGAATTGCTCTTGGAGTCTACGACAGGAGTACTATTCATACATACGACTGACAGATACTATTTTTCTGTACGGTGAAGGCACTGTTCATACGTACAAATACTATTCATCTATATAGGGTACTATTCACTACCGGAAAATTTTGTAGATCGACAAAGCTTGTTGAATATCAATCTAAATGGAGGCAAGGACAAGCAAGATGGTCAACCTCAATGGCACAAATTACCACATATGGAAAAACAAGATGAAGGATCTCCTGTTCGTAACAAAGATGCACTTGCCGGTGTTTAGTTCTCAAAAACCTGAAGCAAAGTTGGCAGACGGTTAGGAATTTGAGCATAACCAAGTGTGCATCTACATACGACAATTTATTGAAGATAATCTGTACAACCACATTTCTAGCATATGAGATGCCAAAATACTATGGGATAAGCTCGAGAACTGTATGCCTCCAAAACTGGCAATAATAAGTTATTTTACTTGACCAGATTGATGAAAGTAAAATATCAAGAAGGCACAACTGTGGCAGATCACCTTAATGAAATACAAGGGATTGTCGATCAGTTGTCAAGTATGGGCATCAAGTTCGATGATGAGATACTTGCTCTTATGATACAGGCAACTATCCCAGGGTCATAGGAAACCTTGAAGGTTTCAATCATGAATTCTGCTCCAAATGATGTGGTAAACATGGAGACAGTCAAAAGTGACATTCTGAATGAAGAAATGAGACAGCGATCACAAGGATCAACTTCTTCACAGTCAGAAGTCTTGGTCACAACGACGAGGGGGAGGATAAAAGACAGAGGCCAGAGTGGTAGAGATAAGACCAAAGGCAAATCTAACAAATTTGCAAGTATAGAGTGTCATTACTACAAGAAGAAGGGGCATATCAAAAGATTTTGCCTAAAGTTGCAAAAGAACTAGAAGAAAAAAAAAGCAAAGAGGCAAAAAAGGAAGATAGCAGTGATGGTGAAACAAACTCAGTGGGTGAGTTTAATATTGTCTACGATGATGATATTATCAATTTCACAACCCAGGAAACTATGGCACAGACATTTAGGCCACATAAGTGAGAAGTCAATGACATGTTTAGTCAAGAAGAATGCCTTACCAGGATTGAACCACATCCAATTGAAGAAATATGTTGATTGTCTAGTAGGAAATCAAAACCGAGTTACTTTCAAAAGTTCCCCTCCTTCCAGAATAAAGAATGTATTAGATTTGGTACACTCAGACTTGTGTGGACCAATGCCAAGGTCACTTGGTGGTACTCAATACTTTGTGATTTTTATCGATGATCATTGACGAAAAATATGGGTATATACTCTGAATTCAAAGGACCAAGTGCTAGATGTGTTCAAACAATTTGTAGCCTCAGTTGACAGACAGACTAGGAAGAAACTCAAGTGTATCTGAACAGACAGTGGCAGATAATACACTGGACCATTTGATGGTTATTGCAAAGAGCATGGTATTTGACATCAAATGGCACCTCCAAAAATGCCGAGTTAAATGGAATAGTTGAGAGGATGAATAAGACTTTGATAGAGAGAGTTAGATGTCTACTCTCACATTCAAAGTTACCTAAGATGTTTTACCTTGTGTGAATCATTCACCTTGTGTTCCTTTACAGTAGGAAGTTCCACAAAAGTATGGTTAGGAAAGAATGTTTCCTATGATCATTTGCGGGTATTTGGTTACAAAGCATTCATACATATCCCAAAGGATGAGAGAACTAAGCTTGATGTCAAGACGAGACAATGTGTATTCATCGATTATGGCCAAGACCAATTTGGCTATAAATTTTATGATCCAGTCCAGAAGAAATTCATAAGAAGTCGTCATGCTGTGTGTGTTGAAGATCAAACCATTGAAGATGTTAACAAAGCACACTGAGATTGAACCAGATGAAAATGGTGTTCACGCTCAACCACCAGTGCCTGCGGCTTTTCCTATTCCAGAAAGGAGATCTAGTAGAATTTGAAGACCTTCTACCAAATATCATACTGATGAGTATGTGTTGTTAATTGATGAAGTAGAACCTGAGAGCTTTGAAGAAGCTCTGGATAGTGAACATAAGAAGAAATGGATCGAGGCTATGTAAGATGAGATGAAATCCTTGCATGAGAACAAAACATTTGAGCTGGTGGAGTTGCCAGAAGGCAAGAAAGCTTTGAAGAATAGATGCATGTACTAGATCAAGCATGATGAAAAGGGATTGCATCCAAAATTCAAAGCAAGGTTGGTTGTCAAGGGATTCAGCCAAAAAAAAGGCATTGATTTTGAAGAAATATTTTCACCGGTGGTGAAAATGACATCCATTCATATGGTGCTAAGATTAGCAGCGAGCCTCGATCTGAAGGTTGAGCAAATGGATGTAAAGACTGCCTTCTTTCATGACGATTTAGAACAAGAAATTTATATGGAGCAACCAAAGGGTTTAGAGGAAAAAGGAAAAGAGGACTATATTTGGAAACTAAAGAAAAGTTTGTAAAGCTTAAAGCAAGCACCGAGATAGTGGTACAAGAAATTTGAGTCTATTATAGGAGAGCAATGATCACTGTGTTTTTGTTTAGCAATTCTATAATGATTTTATCATCCTTTTACTTAATATGGATGTTATGTTAATTATTGGACAGAATGCTTCAAGAATTGAAAAAGGAACTAAGTAAGTCTTTTTCCATGAAAAACTTAGGTCCAGTGAATCAGATTTTAGGCATAAATATATTAAGAGATAGAAATGCTAAAAAATTGTAGTTATCACAAGAGAAGTACATTGAGAAAGTGCTTCAAAAGTTCAATATGGAGAATACTAAAGTGGTTCGTTGTCCTCTTGCTAATCACTTTAGATTAAATTCGAAGTAGAGTCCTTCCATAAAAGAAGAGAAAGAAAAGATGGAGCAGATCCTAATGCCTTAGTTGTTGATAGTTTGATAAATGCTATGGTATGCACACGACCAGATATTGCTCACTCAGTTGGACTAGTGAGTCGGTTTCTTTCAAATCCTGGAAAGGAACATTGGGCTGCAATAAAGTTGATTCTTAGATATCTTCGTGGCACCTCCAAAATATGTTTATATTATGGAGATGACAAACCTGTGTTAACTGGTTATACTAATGCAAATATGGCTGGCTATGCTAATTCACATCAGGATATCTGATCACTTTTACAGGAGGAGCTGTATCATGGTAATCAAGGTTGCAAAAATGTGTTGCTCTTTCCACCACGAAGGTGGAGTTTATCGCAGCAACTGAAGCTTGTAAGGAATTGCTATGGATGAAGAAGTTCTTGAATGAGCTTGGTTTATATCAGGAAAATATCAATTATTTTGTGACAGTCAAAGTGCAATTCTCCTTGGAAAGAATTCCTCTTTTTACTCAAGATCGAAGTACATAGATGTGAAATATCATTGGATCAAAGACGTATTGGAGATTAAGCAGTTACAATTTGAAAAGATCCATACTGATAAGAATGGATCAGATATGTTAACAAAGATTCTAATAAAGGATAAATTCGAATATTGTCGACTTGCTGCCGAAATGGTGGATCTCCCATATAGTCGGAAGGGGGAGAATTGTTAGGTGGGTTCCTCCCCTATGGGGGCACCACCATACATTAAAAACAAAATAAAGGAAGAAGAGTCAAAGCAGCAGCCACACATGGGCTGCTGCCAAACTCAGCAGAGTTTATTGAACTTTAGCAGCAAAGTTTGGCACAAATTCTACACCTTGGAGGCCTATATAAGGCCTCCTTGATATGTTAAAAAAACAGACATCATAGCAAGAGAGAAAATATAGAGAGATAGGGAGAAAAATGAGTAGTATTTTAGTGTCTTTTCTAAAAGGGGAGTGACAAAATAGTGAGGAAAAATACTTTTGGGTATTTTTAGGAAAACACTTTTGTATGCCATTATTTTGGTTGTAGCTCAACAAAATTATTGTGCCCCTAAATTTAATTTAAGGAAGACTCTGTTTGGAGCCTACTATTTTTAGTGGAAGAGGTGGATTGGAGTTTGTGGACGTAACCTAAACGTTTTGGGTGAACCACATTAAATATTGTGTGCCATTATTGTGGTTGATTATTTTATTATTCCACATTTCGGTGCTAGCAGGCCTAATAAAATATGCTATTAAGCCCCATCAAAAATTGCCATAGACACGTTTTTTTCTATTGGGAAGCATAAGCGTTATTGGCTCCACAAGCCTATCCATTGTAAGTCCAAATAAATAGGAGATCACTAAAAATTAATCAAAACTATGATGGCAATGTATGGCTGGTGATTGTGAAGGAATTACACCTACATTGCACTGCTATCCTTAGAATATTTCCAACGATTTCAATTAAATTCTTAAGATTTCCAATATTTAAAATATGTAATGTGATTTTTAATTATTCTTTGGACTATTTACTTTCTATTTTTTATACCTAAAGAAAGTTTATAAATAGGATATGTATATTGCATTGTAAATCAATCAATGCAAGCCACATCTCTATATTTTATCCTTTTTCTTTTATCGTAGTATTTGGAGCTTAAAATGCGCTTTCACTTTTTTATTCTTGAAAACACCGAATACACTCTATCCTTCAACATCTTAAATTGTTTGACTATTGTGTTTGATTATAACAACTAATTTGTATAGAAAATATAAGTTCAAGCAATTGGTACTACGTTAAATCTTCTTGGATATGTTAATGGCTTAATTGAACTTATAAGCCTTCTACTAAAAGCTCCATTGTAATGACACATTTGTTCAAGTACACCAAATGGTAAAAATTAGATCATTTGATATTTTGCTTCCTCTCCACTTCCTTCTCAGCATCAATTACTCCTCTAACTCTCTGATGCCACACCTCTAGAGACCTTTGGGTTACCCTTGAGCAACATTTTATGCAACAATTAGCATCATAGAGATATCTCCCACGTAGAAAAATTCACACTTTTGATAAAGGAAATTTGATTTTGTCTAAATACAGTATCATAATTTCTTCAATAGCCCAAAAGCTTGTTGTCATCAGTGATCGAATTCCAAATGAGGACTTAATTCTCATGGATTTATATTGGATTATGCCTCTTTTTATTACAGTGATAGAGAATATCAAGTTGTGCCTTGTGCCCTTCTTAGAACTTATATTTAATTACTTGTTTATAAGTAAGGTTTATTTTCCTTCCACTCTATTGTAATGACACAATCTGATGTTGCTCTCACGACCAATATCTCTACTAAAAATAAAGGATGAAACTCTAGACATGAAAATGGAATCACAGAGGTAGAGGAGGCTATCGTGACCTTAACATTTTGAGATTTCACAATCTTCATGGGTTGGGTCAAAATGGAACAGATCTTCATTAGCAACTTAGCCTATTATACATTAGGTAATAACCCAATTCTCTCACCCAAACTCACTAACCCATTTTTTATACCTTTTAACTCTTAGCTTATGAATAACCCGTGAACTAATAACATCAAAAACCTTTAACAATGTTATTGTGATAATGGTAATAACCTACCCATCACTTCTATGGGTTAATTAAGACTCATTACACATAACAAACCCTTTTATTTACATGACATATTAATTGTTCCATACCTTATTATCAATCTTTTGCCTATTGCTAAATTTGCGAGAAATAATTCATGCCTAATTGAATTTAACTCATATGGTTATGTTATGAAGGACATTCAAACTTAGATATCGCTTCTTGAGAGTAACTTTCATAAAAACGTCTACCCATTAAAGATTCTTATAAATTTTCACAATCTTGCTACTATATTGCTCATTTTGTTCCTTCAAATCTTTGGAATTGACGCCTTGTTCACCAATCTCGCACAACTCTTTCTAGTTTAGATTATTTTTTAAAGTCTTTAAAGCGTTCTAAAATAAATTATTCTCCTTCTTATTTTTAAGAAAAAAGTATACCTCTTTCATTTTACTTTCTTTTTATGTCTCTACATATCCATTACAATTAATTCGATATGATATTCGGGAGCCTTCCTCATCATTTTCTCTAATTAGTTGTCACTACCTTATTATTTTCGTAGATGACTTTAGTAATTACACTGGATTTTTTCTCTTACTCAAAATTCTTAAGCAACTAACTTTTTTTGCCTTTTTAAAGCCATTTTTGAAAACCATTTCTTCATTATAATAAAAACTTTTCAATGTGATGATGAACATAACTCGTCCAAGGTCCCATCATTCAATTCCTTAATAATCGTGGCTTCAGCTGTCGTATCTCATGTCCACATACCCTTTAATAAAATGGTATTTTCAAATGAAAAATAAGTCATATTACTTAAATCGACCTTACCCTCCTCTTTTATGCATCTTTGTCCAAATCCTTTTTGTTTGAATCTTTCTCAATTGTGTTCACCTCATTAACTTATTGCCCACTTCTATCCTTATCACGAGTCACCATATAAACTCCTTTTTCACTCCGAACTTAACTTTTCCATCTTTGAATGTTTGGTTGTATCTATTCTTTTTTCTCGACTTCACTCAAAATGACAAACTTTCTCCTAAATCCTTCCCTATGCTTGTTGGCCCCGGGTCCCCGTACGTAGTTTATAGTGACTACTTGTCACCATTTGACCATTTGACATTTCCGAGAATTAAATATGTTGGAAACATTGCGATGAAATAAAATAAATCATAATATTTAAGAAATTCGTGGTGGGATCGTAATC
>JAOTAY010000007.1:1794013-1808097 GCA_025629805.1 Erythroxylum baracoense | reverse complement strand
TTCATCCTTTTGGTTGTAAAGTATTTATTCATAATAATGGAAAGAACAACTTAGGAAAATTTGATTCAAAATCTGATGTAGGTGTGTTTCTTGGTTATTCACTAATTAGTAAGGCATTTAGAGTTTATAATAATAGAACTAAGTGTGTTGAAGAAAGTATTCATGTTAAATTCGATACTAAAAAAAATTACTAGGGTTCATATTCATGGTTTTATAGTCATCTGGTTTCCACAACAATAACAACAACAAAAAGAAATTCTGCTAAAGCGTGAGATTTATAGAAGTCTAGTAGTATATAGCCTTATCCCTGACTAGTAGAGAGATTGTTTCTATATGACCAACACGAAGGAAATAAATAAATAATAAAAATAAAACAATAAGATAAATATAGAATATATAAAAATAAATAATAATAATAATGAAAAATAATAATTAAAAATGATATTAAAATATATAATAAAATTAAAAAATTAAAAAATTAAATAAATAAATACAAATATTAATAAATAAACTATCATCTGGTTTTTATTTCTTTTATAGGACAACTTCAATAATGTTACAAAATTTCTTTCAGTTTGAGTTTATGGCTAATATTAAAGACATAATCAAGTGTTAATTTGCCTTTACAAATTATTATATTGCGTCATAGAAAATATGGAAAATATGTAATATAATATTGTTATTTGGTAAGGGCTATATCTTTTGGTTTTAGCTTATTATAAGTCCTTAATGAAAATATTTTTTTTGTAGATTATTCTTTTGAACAGTTTGCACGGATCTCGTAATGAAAGCATACACTTCTCTGAATTTCTAATATGCACAACTTCCATCTTATTTTAAATATGTAATTATCATCTTCATAAAAAGTCTCGTCATCCTCTGATTTTTTTGAGAAATTAAATAATATTAATAAAAAGAAAAAAGAAAGATTACAAGGCAGGGTGAGTCAAACTCACCAAACAACCAAAAAAGAGATGACACTGTTTGATGCCAAAGCAAGCACAAAAATGACAACGTTCAAGGTAAAATATAAAGATACATTGTTGATACCTAATTGGAAAAAACGACCTAAATCAAACGTTCTCATATTCCCTCTTTCCTCTATTTGGGTTGGAGGTGTTTGCACTCACCACCATCTCAAAACAACAAAGGTAGCTTTGAGACAGTCAATTGGGAAAAACCAAATAGAGGTCAGCAGATCTTCTTTATCCATGCTTCTGTTCTTCATATTTGGCCCTTAAGACTAGCCGATACAAAAGATTGACTTTTTCTTTCTCGTCTCTTCATATACCAACTCCACCGTTGAGTGTCCCTTACATCGTTCCCAGCACTAATGGCACTTCCATTCCGACACCAGAGAGGTAAGTCCCCCTTCCATTGCTTTCCATATTAATGAGAAATATAAACTTCAAAGAACTGCCTGTTACTGTTGGTATGCATCTTTCTTTATATTCTCCATGAAACGACTAACTGGGCTGAGCATTCCTTGATAGAACTATAGTAGATTAATTGTTCTCTAACTTTTGCTTACCTACTATGAATTTCTATTAATGTTCTGGAACCTACGTGTGTTCCTTTCAATCCATATTTCCTTAATGCAAGTCATAAAGGAAATTAGACAAATAATAGAATTAGGATGTGTAACAGGCTTCGGTCTGATGAACCATTACAGTATCTCTGTGAATTGGAATGAGCTTAGGGAACTCAGAGTCAAGTAAACTATAAAGACATTTGGAAGAGGAATATGTAACATCTTTTATCTACTATAAAGATGAATCATTCTTGATATGTACTATATTACTCCCCTTCTCCCGTATGCCTCATTGAGAATAATTCTTTTATCAAGGAACTTGTCTCAGCATTAGGTGAGATCGTATACCTCTAGGAGACATTACTAAGAGACTTCTTCGCTATGTCTGTGTTCTAAAGTTTACTAAGCAGATGTTCAGGTGTAGATCTCTTATTAGTCATCAAACATAATCTATTAGACCGATCTCAGGCTGCATAGACTACTTTATGAGCTCGAGTGCTTACAGATGTAAGTGGAGATGGCCTATCTGTACTTATGGCCATATCAATTTTAGCTATCTTTATAGCATTCAATACATCCTCTATCCACTTCTTCATATTGAAATTGGTCAGAGTTTCAATGGTAACACTGATATTCTTGACAGAAAAGTTGACTGCAAAATAACAATGCAAAGATCAACACAAATACAGGATAACAATGATACTCATAGCCATTAAATAGTATCTATACTGAGAATCAGGTCATACATATTATGAAACACTTATGGGCTGAATACATAATATATGCAACTAGGCCTCCATATAAAAGCAATCAAAGTACACACCATCAACTCTCAAGACACTACCACCTGTGGGCGAATAGATCATTTAAGCAACAAATTTCCACCATCTAATGGCTTTATACACATCTCAAAATCTTATGTAAGGCCAATACCTATGGGCAGAATAATCAAACATAAGATCAGAGGCATCCCCTAATATGCAAGCAAAACAATTCAAAATTCTGAATCAAAAGGCCACTATGGTGACTGTAATCTCATCAACACCCAAAATGTACACAAACACAAGAGATACATTTTTATGTTATCCTCACATTTTTTATGGGCATATGTTATATGACAATGTAACATTAATTAATGGAAAAACCTGAATGCACAGTCTCATCTTCACATACTTGTGTTGAAGACATTCTTTAAAAACTTTATTTGAGACATTCATAGCGAAAAATCTCATTAGAGCAACTATCTTGCCTCATTAGAAACTGAACTAGTCACCCGAGATATAAAAACCTCATATATCTCCCTTATGGCAAGTTTGTTGCATGAAAATTCACTCAAAAATGACTTTAGAATGTCTCAATTCCTTTTTCTGGAGTGAAATTATCAATGTAATTAATCCAGAAAATGGAAAACCTCACTTTATGAATTTTCGGACCTGAAAACTGACCAAAACACTTCGGGGCACCCTTACAGGAAATTTAAAATTTTTAGTTTCTTTAGCCTACTATAGCAATAACGTCAGCATTCACTATAGCACTGACCTCAGCGTGCGCATAGACCCAAGAGGTACGTGCGTGATAAGCCACCCAACCTGTTTGGTGCGTGCGTTAGACGCGCCAGATGGACGGCCATATGCATTTATCTATTGACACATATTTGCATGCCCCGAAATGTGGCTCACCCTCGTCCACATATGTGTCGACTGCTGTTTGACACATACGCCAGACATACTACCCTTTAGGAGGTATTGTTTAGTACTCCCTCACACTTACCGAAAAATGCAATTTTTTGCAAGTTTTAGGGTAGTTTTTCGTGCTTCTAGGCTAGTTTTCACCCTATTTTTCAAGGATAAACATTTGTATACTACTTTTATGCAAAAATAAGAAAGAAAAAACTAAAAAATAGAACTTTATTCTCAAAAAACCTTATGGAGAGAAAATTGAAAAATCTTCATTTTTAACCACCCGATCATATCACTATTATGAGACTATGTGTAATACATAAGAGATCTTAGTTATGTATCCTAGATCAAACGTAAAAAGGAAATAAAAGAAGAAATATAAAAAATGCCTGATTTCGGTTATATAACTTCAAATGAGCTTTTCGAGGCCGAAACAAGTGCGAATCTACTGCCGCTTTCACAAGAACTGGTCACCGAGACACAGTCAACATCTTTATATAGTTTTCTCAAAATGCGAACATCTAAATGGGTCAGAGTAACTTTACATTCATGAATGATATGAGTAACTACAAGAGACCTTAACCACTTTATATATCATCCATTTCAGGCTTTCCTATCACAGGCCCGATATAGGTCTGATCTATACTAATAGAGATTCATTTTTCTCCTGAAATTTAGCCCATTGACTTAGATCATTTATTGAGTCACTTTTTTATCTTTATCCAGATCAAATTATGTATCTTAATCGATAAGTTACTAAAAACTGAAAATTCCAATAAAATGTTGTCCAACTTTATAGGAAATGTCAAAAATGTCCACCAATTTCAACAAAGTCAGCTAAATAAATTATGGTTGTAGTTAAGTGGGGTTACAGTTGGTTTTCTTGCAAAGAGACCAACTTCTTTTAATGTTTCTAAATCATACTTCCTCTTATTGAGAGAATTTTCATCCTTTGACTACGCTACTTTTATGCCTGAAAATTACTCGAATAGTTCTAAATCTTTGATATTGAATCGAAGTGAGGGATATTGCTTGAAATGTGAGATAACTAATTCATCATCCCTTTATAATGACAATATCATGTGCGTAGATAAGTAAAATTGTAAGCTGTGCACTATATGGAAATGTGAACATAGAGTAATTAGTTTTAGATCGAGTGATACTGACCTTGAGTAAGGCATTGGAAAAGGTAGTGAACCATGTACGAGATGCCTGTTTAAGTTTATAAAGTAACTTATTGAGTAGACATGATTAAGTCTCCCCTTTTTTACTAAATCTGAAAAGAAGTTGCATGTAAACCTGCTCTTATAAATCTCCATATAAGAGGGTATTTGAAACATCCAACTAATGAGTTGGCCAATGTTTTGCTGTAGCAATATTAAGCATAGTTCTAGTAGTAGATAATTTAGTTATTGGAGTAAAAGAAATTGTAAAATCAAAACTGACTAGTTGGGAATAGCCTTTAGGTACCAAACATGCTTTGTAGCATTCAATAGAACCATCATATTATACTTTATGCATAACACCTATTTAAACCCTATTGCCTTTTTATCTAGAGGTAAAAACTTTTAAAGTCCAAATTTTATTAGCTTTAATGTTTTTATTTCTTCTTCCATAGTCTTTCTCTTATTCAGATCTTTTTGAGAAACAGTAAAAAGGGGAATTCAATGTGATTTGTAATGAAATTGATGAAGTGCAAATGGCTTTATGAATATGTACTTAATCAAAGATATAGGGAAGTGGGATATTATGTACCTGTAGATATCGAAGAAGATTGAGCGTAATCCATATTACATAAATGATTAGCAATGTGGATTAATGGTCCTTTTACACGATTGTAGCATTGTAGTTGTCAGCCATTTGAAGACATATTAGATGGGTTAGGTTTAGGGACAATGGTAGGCCGAAGGGTTAGAAAAGATGGGTTCATTATAAACTCATTTATTGGCATAGCAAGTGGGTTAGATGGGTTACATGTTGATAGATAAGTTCATCTCCCAATACAGAGTTTCTTAACTTGGGAAAATCTGTATTAGGATTAGATGAAGGTGTGGAAACTGATTCAAATGAATGATGATCAAGTCGTGCAGAAGACTCAACTTGTGTTTAGCTAATAGGTTCAATTAAATGGTCAGTGATAAAATAAAAACACATAAAAGGGGGGTGAATTGTATATGACTTAAAAAATTTTTTGCAAACCTTTTCAATTCATATAATAATCAGATCCCAGTTAACTAATAAAAACAATAAGAGCCTGTCAGACGATAAAGGCTTTTAAACGACAAGAGCCTATTAGGTGATAGGAGACTGTTGTGGCATATGACCCTCCTTAAATGAAAGGAGCCTACTTAATGATGAATCTTGTTAAAACAATTTAAAAATAGAACATGTCTGTTAAAACTGAAAGGAACCATTAGCAAGTTGAAAACAAAAGGGACCTATTATAAAAGTGAAGGATCCTCTTGCTGAAATGAACACACACACAATATAATATGAAAAAACAAAAGATAAGGAGAGAAAGAAGAAGGACATAGTCAATTTATACTGGTTTGACTTACAATCCAAGCCTACGTCCAGTCCCCAAGTATCGAACTTAAGTGTTTCACTATAAAAATTTAAGTATTAAATGTGACGAGCCTCTTCAAGCTCACGAGTACATATGAGTACATATTTTTCAAGGTTCTCCAACCTTGTATGCTCAAAGTGTATAACAAGCTTCTAAAAGCTTACAGAAAAATAAAATAACAATTTCTCTCTTAATAGAGTGATTTCACTTTCTGAGGCACAATAAGAATAATGAATCTTAAGAATATAGATGCTGCTCAAATGTTTTGAAAGTCTAAGTATATTCGTTGCTTTACAAGTGTTGTTGCTCTTCCTTAAATAGTTAATTTCTTCAACTAGCCGTTGCTTCACCCGCATCTTTAGTTAACTGGATGGATTTAAATTTGAATAACTTTGATGTCATCTTTGCCAAAAATCTTTCAGTAATTGTGGGGCTAATATACAGCCTTCATAATTTGTAGGATCCTTTTGAATAAACCATTTTTAATAAGGTAAGTTTATAAAGAAGGTTCCTGCAAGAAAGAAAGTGTACTTCTTATTATTTTATTTCCTTATAAGGAAATAAATCTGATTTGAATTTTAAAATATTATACAGTTATCATCAAAGTCGTTAATCATAAACCTTGAGCTAACACTCAGAAGTAGTAATAGGTAAAAGGATGCTAGCAAGATTTGAATGCGTGTCATACAAAGTCTTATTAGTCTTAAAAGGAAAATTTGGATTATAAAAGATAACATCTCAACTTACAAAAAATTTTGGATTATCAAGATCATAAAGACAATAGGTTTTCTTCCCTGTGGGATAGTTAACAAAAAAGCATCATCTAGGTTCAAATTTATTTAGGTGATCATGTGAATTGGAAACATAATATAAACAACCAAACTTTTGCAGATATGTAAAATTAGGTGGCAATTTATGAAGCTTTTCATAAGAAGTTTTCTCTGTCAAGATTTTAAATGATGTCTCATTTATCAAATAAGTGGCAATGAGTACACAATCCCCCTAAAAAAATAGGGGAAGATCAATTTAGAAATGTAAGGCTCGTTCCATATTGAGAAGATGACGGTGCTTATTATAAAGTATTAAATAATACAAGCGAACAAACAATTGGTGTAAAATTGTATGTCTTTATTAAAACAGCTCTTGGCTTTTTAAAGCCTTACATCTAATAAGAACGAGAAATTACAGCCCATATAACATATACTTCGTTTAGTGGTTTGGATAACATGAATAAAATAAAATAAAATAGCTAAAAACTCTAATAAACCCAGAAGAATAGGTCTTTATTCCAATAGTCCTAAACTCAAGCAACTTCTTCCAACAATCCCTCCTTTGAACTCATTTCCTTTAACAAGTAATTAGTTCAAATCTGAAACAACACATATGCATAATTCCTCACAGAGTCTCTGAAAAGCTTCCAACTTGAGAGGCTTAGTCATCAGGTCTGCAAGCTAGTCTCGAGTGCCATAGAACAATAACTTAACAATTCTGTCTTTAGTAAGATCCCTAAGAAAATGAAATCTTACCCTTATATGCTTGGAACGACCATGTAAAACTAGATTTTTGGATAGCTTTATAGTTGAAACATTATCACATATTAACATAGTACCTTCTACCTGTACATGACCGATTTCTTTCAATATCTTTCTCATCCAAATAGCTTGGCAGGCACATACAGCAGCTGTAACAAATTCAGCCTCCTTGGTTGACAAACTTACTATGGGTTGCTTTCTAGATGACCAAGCTAGTGCTCCTCCACACATCATGAACACATAGCCTGAAGTGCTTTTGCTATCCTCCATATCCCTAGCATAATCACTATCAGTAAAGTGCATCAAATCACTAGATCCTCCCATTTTGTAAAACACACCATAGTTAACAGTCCCTTTTAAATACCTTAAGACCCTATTTGCTAATACAAAATGTAGTTGCATAATACATGCCATGAAACAACTATTGAGACATAAAACAAACATGAGGTCAGGTTGACTGGTTGTGAGGTACATCAGACTCCCTACTGGGCTTTTAGAAAAAGGAAGCAGCAGTCTTCGAGTGATTAAATACTGAGAGAATGAGTGAAGATAAAACTCTGACAAAGATTCCTCACTTCGATGGTCATTATGACCATTGGAGTGAACTGATGGAGAATTTGCTTAGGGAAAAGGGTATTTGGAGCTTAGTGGAGATTGGTTTTGAAGAGCCAAGAGAAGGGATGAGGCTGAATGAGGCACAATGAGGCACAATAGGCACAGCTTGATGATGCTAGAACCAAGGATCACCAAGTCAAGCATGATCTCTTCCAGGCAATTGATCGAACTATCTTTAAACAAATCTTAGACCGTTGCATAGCCAAGATTGTTTGGGACTCAATGAAGTGGAAGTTTGGAGGAAATATAAAGGTGAAGAAATCTCTTCTTAACTCATTAAGAAGAGAGTTTGATTAAGAAGATACTTTGAGGTTTTAGCGATGAACAAGGATGAAACCATCATTGAATATTTTGCAAGAGTGATGATAACCTCCAATAAGATGAGGAGTAATGGAAAAGATATGCCTTACTCAAAGATTGTTGAGAAGATCCTGTGAACCTGAACTGAGAGGTTCACATATGTTGTAATGCCATCGAAGAATCAAAGGATACTGACAACATGTCCATCGATGAATTGTACAGTTTGTTTTTGGTGCATGAACAGAAGTTTTGAAGGGTAAGCAATAAGGATGAGGATCAAGTTTTGAAGGTAGAGGATCGGACTAGAACAAGTGACAAAGGAAGAACTCCTCCTAGAGGAAGGGGAAGAGGAAGAGGAAGAACAACTTTCAAAAAAGCAACTGTTGAATGTTATCAAGGAGACTCCTGGTAGGCCCAGACCAATAGAGTAAAAGCGCTCTTGGTGACGCCATATACTCGAGTTGTTAAGAAAAAAAGCTTTCGCTCAAGGGGGAGTCTAAGCCCAATGTGGAAGTTCACACTTAAGGGGGAGATTGTTGGAATGTCTAGTGTGAGTAGGAATCTCACATTGGAAAGAGATGGAACTAGTGAAGGACATATAAGTAGAAAGGACCCATAAACCTAATACCTTAAAGTTTTGGGTTGAAGTGTGGTATCAAAGCTCACGAGTATGTTCTCTCACTAGGCCCATATTGAAGATCTCCCATATAAGTGGGCTCCCCAGATCCAACAGGTATATTTGACTATTTCATTTTAAAGAGTATCGGGTTAACTTAGTTATCGTAAAATGCCATAGTCAAGGATAATTTTTGAAAAACATGATTAACCATTCTAATAATGGATTATTTTGAAACATGTATGGAATTGGTTGTGAGCATAAACCAAAAAATGAACAAGTGATAAGTAGGCATAATATTTCATGAGATGAGTCCAATTCACATGTGAAAAGTCGTTAACAAGAGTTAGGAAATTACAATGACCATTCCGTATAGGCGTAGCATATTTGGCCCAAACGTCAACATGAATTAAATCAAGTAGATTGTTGTTAATGGACATATATAAAGGAAAAGGAAGTCTATTTTGCTTAGACAAGTGACATATTTCACAATAGTCACAAGAATCATTATTGAAACCAAGAGTAGGGTCTAAAAATAGGGTGAAGATGGATGGCTAAACCGAGCATGCCATATGGTGAGTAAGTAGCAATAAGGACAGTAGCAAATGTAAAGGCATTGAGAAAGTAAAGTCCAGCTCTTTTATGGCCCTGACCAATTAGGGTCCTGAAGCATACAATAATTAAGGTTAAAATGAAAGAATAAATAATATGAAATTATTGATTAATGTCATGATTAATCAATATAATTAAACTAACCCTATGATTGCAACATGTTGGATTCAAAAATTGGATGGACAAATACCTGGAAACTGAGGAGAAATTGAGTCCATTGTTGTTTTCTTTGAAGCGGAGCGACAGAGATGCAGAGGATTAACTATTGTTATTCCAAACCCTGAAAAACGTATATACAATTCTCAATGACGTGACTGTATTTAAGGTTGGCTAGCAGTAGGGCCACCTGTGCACTATAAACATGGGCCAAGCCTACCCATTATAGCAAGCCCATGAACACAGGTCCAATGACACATATGAAATCTTGACATCTAATTAATCGAGGTTAGTACAAAATTATGTTTATTATGCTAGGCCACAAAATTAATGATAAAATTCTATCATTATCCCACTTGGATAGCATAACTAACATCAATGAATAATAGAAACAAATCCCCATATTAATATGATAATATATGGCCATAATAGGATGTCAAAATAGAGCTAATAATCTCTCAATCATAAGTCCAAAATGAGGTTACAAATACCTCAACAGTATAGAAATCAGACCCGATAGGAGTGCTGATAAAATATATGCATGATACCTATACCTCGATGACCAAAACAAAATGTGTCATAAGGAAATGCACACAAAACGGTGATTTGTATGTTCAAGTCCAATTAAAATAGCCTAAGCATCTACCCAAGATGCCAACTGAGATATAACAAAATATCTCAGAACAACAAAATGAGATTGGGTATAAAATGTCTCCAATAAAAATGCCATATATATACAAATATTTAAACATATCTGTGCAGTTTATTCAGAAAATATATGATCATAATAATAATAGCAACAATTATAAACAAAAGTCTCTAGACTGAATAACAAAATAGTCAAATACAATGTTGCTATATATAAAATTAACATAAAAGATAGACTCCTACTAATCCAAGGCATCAAAAGATTTAAATAGACCCATGCAGGTTACCTAATTCACAAAACCCTTAACAATCAAGCCTTTGGTTACAGGGTCTGCCACCATAAGATCGGTGAGTATATGCTCTATACAAGTCTGATATTCCTTAAATTTCTCTCTAACAAACATATACTTTGTATAAAAATGCTTCAAATGCTTGGAGTTTTTGCAAATTTGAGAGAAGCCCACCACAGCGGAGTTATCACAATATATGGTTAGAGGTTTGGAAACACTTTCCATAAGATGAAGCTCAGAAATGAAATTCCTCAACCATATTGTCTGTCGAGTAGCTTCCTAACAAGTCACATACTCTGCCTCCATAGTTAAAGTTGCTGTAAGTGTTTGTTTAACACTTTTCCAAGATACAGCTCCTACAGCAAGCATAAAGATATATCCTGATGTGGAGTTGTGATCATCAGGGCAACCACCATAATCAGAATTAGAATAACCTATCACCTCGAGATGATCAGACATCTTGTAACTGAGCATATATTCTTTAGTACCTTGTAGATACCTCCGAACTCGTTTCACAGCTTGCTAATGACCCACACTAGGTTTGCTTAAGTATCTCCTAGGTACACCAACAACAAAAGCAATATCAGGACGTGTACAAAGTTGAGCATACATAAGACTGCCAACAATAGAAGCATATGGGACCTTTTCCATCTCTGACTTATCTTTATCATTTTGAGGACACTGGCTATTCAAGAGTTCATGATAGGTTGCATTTCATGCATGGTTTATAGGATATTTTGCATTCATTTTACATGTTTCTGTTTATTATTTGTGTGTTTTTGTGTGCTTTTATGTTTGTTGTGTGTGCAGGAGACCAAAGTGGGGATTGGAGTCGTAATGCAAGAGATTTGGGCTATTTTGGAGAAGCTACGTACTGCAAACAGATACGACATGACCATGTCATATCGGGCAAGAACTGGGCATAATTTATTGACGAGTTTTTAAGCCCAATTGTCATCTGTCTTGGGCTGGATCTTTGTTGGAGACGCCGAATACATGCTGGGAAGCCATAATGAAGAGTCCTACTTGAAGATTAATTAGGAAATCTCTCCTAATTTTAGCTAGGGTTACAAATTGGAAAGGATATAAATACCTTATGACATAAGGAAATCGGGGGTTCTCTTCTTTCTCTTGTTTTGAGTAGTTAGCAGCTAGCCACCATCGTTATTGTAGTTTTCATGTTATTTTGTTGTGTTCTCATGTTAGCCATGAACAACTAAACCCTTTTCTAGTCAGGGTGCTTGGATATTCAGCTATGGATAATTTGTGAGACTGTGTTTTTATTTATTTATACAATTCAGATATTTATTTAATTCCTGTGTTTGAACCAGATGTATTATTGCTTAATTTATTGTGCAATGTCACAAGTTGTGTGATTGATTAAGTGATAAATTGCTAAATAGGATAGTATTGTCGTGGATATTACTCTATCAAAGTAGCGAATTGGTTTTATCTTGCGAACGATGTATGTTGGTGGTAAAATCGATGTACTTAAATAATTTGACTAAATAAATTACGACGTTTACGAATTTATTGGTTAGGACAAGGGTCTTTTTCATTCTTAATGCAACTAGAGATTAATCTTGCCAGGGCGTTTCCCGGGGGTTGTCTTTAGATTAGGGAAGTAACTTGTCAGGGCGTTTCCCAGAGTTACCGACAAAATAAGAAAAGATTGGTTAATGAGTGCGTCACCTTTGGCAATAACTTTGTCTATCTGAATTGTCTAATTTATCTTATGATGTCAATGATCGAATTTCCAAGCTGAATTGAAGAGTACCTTGGCTAGGTTTCACCATTGCGTTTTAATCTCGTTTTATTTTGTAATTTGCTGTCCAGACCTGTTTTATGCCAATACAACATGCTCACGTCGTATTTGTCACTATAAATCTCCTTTAATTTTCTGCGTTGCTTTTATTTTTAATTACATCCCCTGCAATATCAATTCTTTAATCTGTTATTTTCTAAGCATTTGAGTAACTCTGCACTAATTCCCTATGGATTCGACCCGATTCACCACTAGCTACCTAGTTTTTGGAGAGTTGGAAATATATTTTTATTTTTGGTAGTTTGATAACCTATCAAATTTTGGCGCCGTTGCCGGGGAATTGTGTGTAAAGAGTTATTTAATTGTGTTTCTAACTTCTTTTCTAGCGTTTTGTATGCAGCTTTCCTCTTCTGCAGGTGAACTTTTGTTTGATCTTAAGATAGAGAAAACTGCTAAAAGGCTAAGGAAGGAAGCTAGACTGCGTAGGCAACAACCCACCACAGTTCCTACGCCACCACCAGAACAAGATCAGATCACTCTATCTTCTTTTGGGTCAGATTCTGATACAGAACTAGACATGGCAGAGGCACATCCTGAGACACTTCGAGAGATGATCGCACCACCTATGAACACCCAACCCCTGTGCATTCAGTATCCGACTGGGGATGATGGGTTTGAGTTAAAGTCTGCAATTATTCAGTTGCTACCGAAATTCCATGGGTTATAGACTGAAGACCCAAATCGACATTTGAAGGAATTTCACGTAATCTGTACTGGGTTTAAACCATGAGGAGTTACAGAAAATTAGCTCAACCTTCGTGCGTTTCCATTTTCTCTTGAGGGTGCTGCGAAGAATGGTTATTTTATCTACCTCCTGGTTCAGTTAATATGTGGGTTGACATGGCAAAATTATTTTTAGAGAGATTTTTCCCTACATCTAGAGCTGCGAATTTGAGGAGGTAAATCTGTAGTGTGAAGCATCATGATTCTAAATCTTTGTATGAGTATTGGGAAAGATTTAAGAAGATGTGTGCGAGTTGCCCACAGCATAGTATTACTGAATAACTCCTTATTCAGTATTTTTATGAGGGATTGATAAAAGATGAGAGAAGAGTCATTGATGCTGTGAGTGGAGGGGTGTTAGTGAGCAAAACCCGTCAAGTTGCGCGAGAGTTGATATCAGCCATGGCTGCAAATTCACAGCAGCTTAACACGTGCGCTAACACTACCAAGCGAGGAGTACATGAGGTAAGGTCTTCTAGTCTTGAATCTAAACTAGAAAAACTAATTGATTTGATGGAAAAGAAATTTATTGGTAATGCTAGCACTGTGCAACAAGTCTACAAACCTTCTTTAACATGTGAACTTTGTTTTTCTCAAGAGCACCCAACTGATGCATGCCCCACTTGCAAGAGGATGAAATGGTAAATTTCATGGGTAATTATGGTAATCACAACCGAAAATATGATCCTTTTTTGAACACATATAATCCGGGTTGGTGTGATCACCCTAATTTGAGGTATGGGCATGGAAATAACCAACAAGGGCAACACAATCCACCTCAACAGTACCAGCAACAATCAAGGTAAGGTAACGATGATGATTTAAAGATGTTGCTAACAAAATTTATTAAGAAAAATGACAGCAGGATTGGAGCTATTGAGACACGCATAGATCAACTAGCCTCCACGATGACGAGGATGGAAAATTAGGGTAGGTTACCCTCCCAACCAGAGGTAAACCCAGGGCATAATGTCAGTGCTATCACACTTCG
>JAOTAY010000007.1:1780038-1793913 GCA_025629805.1 Erythroxylum baracoense | reverse complement strand
GGAACAAGAGTTTTCAGATTTGTGGGAAAGGAGATTTTTGGATTTGTGGAAAACCAAAATCTCTATCCTCTTCTTTTTAACACAGATATCGCGCCTAGCCTCCACTATAGTTGATGTAGACAATTTAATTTTGCTGGTCACTCCACTGTTCACACACCATCTGCTCAACGCTAACTGCCTCTCCCATTTCTGCTCCACACGTCTCACACTTGCACAGCTCATGTTCATGTTCTCCTCACATAACACTCACACCACACTACCGCCCACACATAAACCAGCACTCCACTTTTCACACATGCACAACGTTCCTCTCCAGACAGCACAAACTCCTCTCACCAACACACACACGCAACACCACCTTCACGTTTTCTTCTCCACACCACAAACGTCCAGCCTTCTCCTCTCACGCAGCAAACCACAAGCAAAACCACCAACTCACAACACACAAGGATCACACACACTCCCTTCAACAACAACGCACGAAAGTCACACTCCTGCTATTCACATTGTTTCCACTGGCTCACACACCAACTGCTTCCTCTGTGCTCCTACTTCTCCCTTTATATTTTTTTATTCCCACGCACAGCACACTTACGCACTACACAACTACTTTCTTCTTAGTTTTTTTAAGCCCACTCACGTACACGGCTCACCCACCACACACTTCTTTTTTATTTTATTCCTCCCTTGGTCCACGCACAAGCCACACAGCTCCTTTCTATCTGCTTTCTATTCTTCCCCCTACACACTTACGTAGCTCACGCAATGCACCTCACAAACCACTACCTTTTGTTCCCTTTGATGTGACAATTAAAACTCTTTTGTTCATCAAACCCTTGCCAAACATCACCACCACGCTGTCATTTTTTTCCAATTCCCATGAGCTTCTGCGTTTAATCTTGGCTTATCTACATGCTGTGTGTTTTGCTCCTTGCTCCCAGATTGCGTTTTTATCTTTTACTCATGTGCTGGTCTCCCTTCCACGTTGTCGTTTCTCCCAGCCCAACATTTTTGTGTTTGCATCATTTGGCTTCTCATGTTTGTTGTGCGTCGTTTTCTTCATGTCCCAGCCACGCACGAGCCTCTCATCTTTCTCTTCCACGTCGTTTCTTCTCTTCTTTCAGCTTCCGTTTAATTCTTCTGCTTGGATCTGCTGCTGTCGTTTTTGGCTTGGTCCTTTATCTGTTGCGTTTTGCTCTTCCTTATCTTCACTTCGTTGTGTCGTTTTGAGCTCACGTCTTCCAGCTGCTTGTTGGTTTTTTTTAATCTCCCATGCTATGTCATTTTGTGGTCTTTTTTATTTTAGCTGGCTTTTAATGCCTTAGGCTGCCATTTTTGTATCTTTGCATTTTAATTTCTCCCAAGTACCCTACAATAAAAATTACAAATAATGTAGCATCAATTGTCCTAAAATCAATTAATCACAATTAAATCAAAATATGACAATTTTGCCCTATAAACACAAATTAAATGTAAGGCACAATAATTTAAATACTAATCAAATAATGCAATAAAGACCAATTATAGTGACAAAAACTCATCCAATTGATATGAAAATATATGTAAATAAATGAGTTTGTCAATTTCCGTCGCTAATGTTCGCATGGAATCACCGATGGAATACATATTCTGTCGATGATTCAAGTTGTCACTCGTCTTCATCCAAACGATGACGTTTGGTTACCCAAATGGATATGATTTACTGACGAAATATCTATTCTGTCAGTATTTAAGTTTCCTAGTTGTCTCTTTACAACAGTTTCCTGTTGCGACGGAACATAAATTATGTCACTAAATAAAGTTGCTTAACAATTTTACAACAGTCCCGCATTTATTACCGACGGATGTTCATACTCGGTCGGTAAATATACCGACGGAAATAATTCCTTCGGTATATGTCCAAAGCAATTAAATTGCAGGAACAGTTCCCGCAATTTTTGTCGATGTCATAGGCTTAGTCATCGCTATATGTCATCGTAGATTTTGCACGAAATTCCTTTCCTCTAGTTTTGCCGATAGATTTGTTTTTTCGTCGCTATATTCAAAAACAACGCCGTATTTACCGATGGATTTTATAGTTCCATCGGTAAATAGCGTCGGCTTTGTTTTCGTAGGTAATATTCCTCTGCTATTTAGTGATTTTCTTGTAGTGTCAGAAAGCATAAAAGAGAGCTAAATGTTATTCCCAAGACCAAACAAGCTTTTGTCTCTGAGAAAGGGTTAGCCTCTGATGCAATCTGGCGTCAAAAGGCTTAGTCATCCTCAAGATCCTTCTTTGCATATTTTCGTTTCTCAGAATTTAGTTTCATTAAGTTCATGAAATAAGGACTCCCATTTATGCGAGAGTTGTTGCTTAGGAAAATTTTGAAAACTGTCATTTCCACTATCTAATAATAATGCTCCCGAACCTTTTGAGAAATTACATTGTGATTTATGGGGTCCTGCATCTGTGACATCTTTGGGATATTTTCTCTATTACACTTCTTTTTTATGATTTTTCGAGATATATGTGGTTGAAACTAGGTTTTATTTGATCATAGTGAAATTTTGATCTAAACTTTTGAATTCCATAACTTTTACTCTTCGATTTAAAGAAGTTTTTCATGTAAAATATTATGTCTCTTAAGTGGTTGAATTGTAGTTATTTTACATCTTTATTATTAGTATTACCATAATTTATTTTGTATATATTTGCTTCCTCACAAATTCGATCAAATAGATAGAAGGTTACCTAAATTTATGTTTTGGTGAACTTTTGGTTATTCTGTCTCATCAAATTACACTTTAAGAAATTTTCAAGAATTACTTTCGTATAGAATTTGCACCTTTTTGCTCCTCCTTTGCTTTCGTCACCTTCCAATGCATTCTCCCCTTGGTATCAGTCGTCACATTTAGGATATATAGAACTAACACTCTTATAGTTGGAATCTCTGTAACTCCTTCGTAATTCTTGTGACAATAATTTGTCATTATTTCTTTTCCTACAACATTAATTCAGTCTTTAAAGCGATATTTCATATTTCAAAATGAAGTTCTCAATAGATATACTCATATATTATCTTTGACAACTAGATTCAAATCCTTTAACCATCTGACTACTTGCTAGGTTTGAATGCCCCTTGAGTCATTCTTTCTACTAGCCTTACAGATTCTCTACAGTATACTCGTGTACAATTTTTTAAAATCTTAATCTCTTCTCTTGTATTGTTGAAATAAAATCTGTTAATAATCATAAAAATGAAATCCTCCTGGACTTGTTGTTTCACTGCATTTTTGAAATTTATGAATTTAATCAATCATATGAGGATGGTTTTGATGTGAGTACTGATCTGTCGGCTAGTGCTTTGACTAGTGGTAAATTGTCATTTTGACATGCTTATGATTCTTTTGCTACACCTACTGTTGATTTTTATGATTTTTTATTCGCTGAGATTGATTGCATTGAAGGCATTCTTATTTTGACATTGTTTTGTCCCAAGGGGGAGACATCATGGTTTTTGGTGACTGTTCAATTCGGGGGAGATTTTAAGGTATCTCCGTGATTATTAGTATTGCTTTTTGGCGTCTTTTTGTCCCAAGGGAGAGAAATATGGATGATTGGATAATTGTTCATTATTGTTTCTTTGGATGTTTCTTAAACTTGATGGATGCTCTTTGAAACTTGATGTTAGATTAAGGGGAGGTTCTTTTCTTAAGTGGTTTATATGTCCAATTATTTTATTTAAGGAGAGTTTCATATTTGTGACAAACAATGTCAAAAAGGGGGAGATTATTAAGATATATGTTATATATTTTATTATTTGATTTTGACACTTTTTGATAATTGGACATCTACAATAATGTTGATGAATTTAAAATTCAAATCAAAGTGGGATAGAATAAAATATGCTATCTTGGAAAAATGGATAGAGTTAGAACTCTATTTAGAGAAGAACTCTTTTAGATCATGTGACTGTTTGATGAAGGATTTTTTTTGTGATTCCTCTTTGCGCGTATGTCTTCAGTTGTATTCTGTTTTGTTGGTTGCATGGTTTATAGGCTTACGGTTGTGAGCATGATTGGTTGTTGTTGTTAATTGGATGGAAGATCTCATGTGTTGATCTCACGTTAATGTGTGTGCTGTAATTTTTTATTGGAAGTATTAACAGCTATTTTTATTGAAGTTTCACGTGAGTGGGCTGAAGGTGACGTGCTACACTGAGGTGCTTTGATAGCCGTGTGTCTTCATTGGTTAGTTGTCGTTAATCAAGTTTTAACGCATCTGTATTCTTGCTTTTGTCTTTCTGTGGTTTAGCTGGGTAAATTCGTGAGTTTTTGACAGCTGGCTTTCTATGGTATTTGTGTGATTTTATTGGGCTATTCACTGTCATCGTTAGTAGTTTTTGTGAGAAAAATTTCCAGCAGTCTTGGTGATTTTGTGACTGTCGATAACGGTGTTTGTGTGTGAAAAATTCCAAAGTCGTAAATTTTGCAGCTTTGAATTCGGTAGAGAAACATTTTTATTTCTTGGTGAATAACTTTCCAATCTCTTTTTGAAGAAGTTGGAATTATTAGGGAAGTTGTATTTCTTATCTCAAGTGTTTTCATTTATGTTGAATTTTGTTTAATAACTTGAGTTGTTTAGTTTGTTTCGTTATCATTAAACATTGTTTGAGAAAATCATCTATTGAGGTTAACACGAATCAATCCTGTTATCGGGTGTGAAATAATTTCACACGTAGTGAGGATAAAGGATAGTATTAAGGGTTAAGTGATGTCGGCTCAATAAAATCTTGTATAAAACTATTGACGTTAGTGAAAGTATTAAGCTAGATAAGGGCCCTGTAGACGTAGACAATATGTGCCGAACTATATTAATAAATTTCAGTGTAGATTTGTTATTTGGCTTTTAATTGTTTAATTTTTCTAGTTTTTAATTGTGCTGTAAACAAATGCAACAAATTCTAAAAGTTTGCAAAACCATTGTAACTTACAGTTTTCCAAATACGATTCAAGCTGGCACTATTAGGGGTAGGAAAACTCTGTCACACACGAATTCGATCACCATTAACATGAATGTATAGGTTACTTATATACACGTAATTCAAGGTATCATCATGTTCATTATTATTTTTCCTAGAAAATCATATTTGGTGCGTTAGAGGACTAAGATGAGAGTCCTCGAGCTATTGCATGTGCAGCCAACAACTCATCTCCAATTAACAACTTTTGTACCAGCAAACATGACAAGGAGAAATTTTAGAATATAAGTAGGTATAATTGTCATAATAAATACGGGTTGATTTATAACAAAATAGAGATATACCCACCACATGACTTGGCTAATTAATAAAGCTTGACCACAAAAGTTGTCTAATTAGTAGTCAAAAATCTCACAGACCAATAGGTTGGAGGCGGACACCTCGAGTCACAGGGATGCTTTGCTGCCAAGTAGAGTATGGCAAATAATATTATGAGAAAGCACAATACAATTGCTATCCTACACTAATTGTTCTCTTCCTACTCAGTATCAATAACTAGCAAATACACTTTGTAAGATTTTGAGGTTAATAAAATAATATTATACATATAAAAGATTGCTCCTAGTCAAGGCATGATATTCGTTTTCTTTTTTTATTTAAATCCAAAAATGCTTGTATATTTGAGTATAAATATTGTATATCCTTTACCTATTTTTGTTTTACGCACTCCTATTTTTCCATTAAGATTGACAGCAGAACAAATACAATAAAATAAGTATCGCAAATAATAAGATAAATTACAACTCTCTGTCAATTAAGATGCAACAGATACCTAATTATTAGCAATTTAATAATACAATAAAATAAGTATCGTTTTTCTCTTTTTGGATTTCTCGTTCTATCAGAAGTCTCGTTATATATATATATGATTTCACACATTTCTATATGTAACGGCTATGCCTTCTTTGTCATGTTCTTATTGCACTTTATAACTCTTCTTTATTGTAAAACAATTAACTTTTTATATAAGAAAACAGTCTCTAGCACAAGCAATATCAATTAACAACTTAGAGAAGATACGTCAATGAGGAAATGTGATTGTCTTTCATGCTAATTATTTTCTATACTCGTTATACGGTTTGAATTTTGATCAAAATCTTAGATTTATTTGTCCTATGAATTAAAATTGTTACAATTATATATGTTCAAATAATTAAGTTTAAATTAAATTGTAGTTTGTAATATAAATTTTGAATTACAAATGAATAATTATAATGTTTGGAAACGTAACCTTAAAAGAACATGTATAGAAGAAATGAAACGCATTGAAATGAAATTGGTTTGAATTGAATACGATTGAATTATAGTCTCTCTCCCTCACTTTTGATTATGGTAAGACCCAAACCCCAAAAGGTGGGGCCAAAGGATTCCGTCAACCAAAGCATTGCTGGCCTCCAGCAAGACCCAACGGTTCCCGTGTGTTGTGCTGGCTCCAGATAATTTACCGTTGGCGGGTCTGTCGATGCTTCTACTTTCTACTTATATATCCGTTGCCAAACCCCTTACATTTTGTCTCCTATCCAACGACGCCTGACGCAGAGCACGACAAACGATACCAGACCAGACTCCCAGGTTTTTACATCCGAGGATTTGAGATTTGAATTTGAGAGGTGGGTTTTCATCCTTTTAAGAGTTCCATCTCAAAGCCTGAATCTTTCTTTCTCTTCACTTTTTGATTAGTTCTTTGTTGGTTCAGTTGTATTGTTTTCTGCAGTTTTAACAATGACTGTTGAAGTTAAAACCGAGCAAGCTCAGGTGGCTGAGGTTGTCAATCCTCAGGATGACCCCAAAAAGGCTGTTATGGAGAGCGAGAAAATTGTTGACAATGGAGTTGGAGAGGTGAAAGAAGTGTGTGATGATTTGGAGCCTAAGACGATTCAGAAGAGCTCTTCTTACAAAGAAGAGAGCAACTTTCTATCTGATCTCAAGGATCATGAAAAGAAGGCCTTGGATGAGCTCAAATCCAAACTTGAAGAAGCCATTCTCGGAAACGATATGCTCGAGAAGAAGGAGCCCAAAAAGAACGATGAGGATAACGATGAGAAACCAGTAGTGGAAAACGAGAAAGAGAAGGGAGATGATGTAAAACAAGTACAGGAAGTAAGCAAAAAACAAGAAGAAGAAACTGAAAAGAGTGACGAGGCAAAACCAGAAGAAGTTGAGAAGGAAGAAGCCACTCAAGAGTGTCAAGAAGAGAAGAAATGGGAGGAAAGCACAGTTGAAGGCCATGTCGAACCAAAAGTTGTTGTCGACAAGGATATCTCACTTTGGGGAATCCCATTATTGCCTAGCAAAGGCGCAGAGGGTACAGATGTAATCCTCTTGAAGTTCTTGAGAGCTAGAGAATTCAAAGTCAATGAAGCTTTTGAAATGCTCAAGAAGACCCTTCAATGGAGAAAAGAGTCCAATGTTGATTCCATCATTAACGAGAATCTGGAAGTGGATTTGAGCTCAGCTTTTTACATGGATGGCGTGGATCGTGAAGGCCACCCTGTGTGCTACAACATTTATGGAGCATTTGCAAATGAGAAGCTTTATTCCAAGGCTTTGGGGACTAAGGAAAGCCGTGCCAAGTTTTTGAGGTGGAGGTTTCAGTTGATGGAGAAAGGTATCCAGAAGCTGGACTTGAAGCCTGGCGGTGTTTCTTCTTTACTTCAGATCAGTGACCTCAAGAATTCCCCATCTCCATCAAAGAAGGAGCTGAGGGTTGCCATGAACCAAGCTGTAGAGCTTTTGCAGGACAATTATCCCGAATTCGTTGCAAGAAACGTGAGCTTCCAATATGATATTCCTATATTACTTTCCTATGTCTCTATCTTTCTTAATTCTTACGTATGTTTGTGTTGCTGATTGCAGATAATCATAAATGTGCCATTCTGGTATTATGCTCTGAATGCCCTGTTATCTCCCTTCCTAACACAAAGGACAAAGAGCAAATTTGTTGTTGCTCGCCCGGCCAAAGTTACTGAGACCCTGCTGAAGTACGTCTTGTCACTTGCTCTTGGCATGTACTTGTTGGATTAATAATTTATACTCATCATCTTAGTGTTCTCAGTTCTTCAAACCCTCACACTCTGAATGTTCATGAAGGTATATTCCAGCGGGGGAAATCCCAGTCCAATACGGTGGTTTCAAGAGGAATATGGATTTTGAGTTCTCCATCGAAGATGGTGAAGTTTCGGAGTTTGTTGTTAAAGCTGGATCAACAGAAACCATTGAAATCCTTGCAGCTGAGGTACTACATAATAATCCTAACACATCATTTCTTGAGCATCATTAATAAATACCAGAAGTAAAATAGATTAAAAAAAAATTGATTAACATGCTATTGGATTTGCTTCAGGTTGGAACCACGTTGCTTTGGGACTTGAGTGTTGTGGGTTGGGAAGTTAACTACAAGGAGGAATTTGTGCCAACTGATGAGGGATCTTACACCATCATTATCCAAAAGGGAAAGAAAATGGTAACTTCTGATGAGTCGATCCGCAACACTTTCAAGAACAATGAGCCTGGCAAGGTTGTTCTTACAATTGAGAATACTTCCAACAAGAAGAAGAGGGTTCTGTACCGATACAAGACCAAGAAGGCCGTTGCTTAAACAAACATGCTTATAATACAAATTGCAATTTCCTTAGGTTAAATCTAATTAATTTGTGGTTACATACTTGTTAGGATGTGACGAATTGGGTGAAGAAAGTGAACTTTAAGCAATTCATTTGTTTTTTTTTTTCTTTTGGCTTGTGGAGATTCCTTATTACAGGTTGTGAAAGCATTATTAACCAAAAAGCAATAAAATCGATTTTGATCGGATTTGTTCTTTTAAAGGCTACTGAGTATTTTACTTGCTCCTGTGAATATCTGTGCTCACTTATTCTTTACTTATCGGTTATTTGTAAACAGTCTCTTTATTAGATAGAGGTAAAGCGTGTATTACTGAAATCTCCCTAAATCGTGCGTGTTAGAGGTATTTATACTAGTTCTTGTTATTGTTGCTGCTTGTTATTAGTTTTGAGGTTTTTCTCTGCTGGATTCAAGAATCAAAGGACCACCATAGGTGTTTCCTACTTAGTTCTGTCGAGAAAAGAGTTTCTGTAGTAGGAATCTCATGATGCAAATATCTTCAAGAGTACGGGGACTTAATTTCTAACAACGTATTTTCGGATGGATAAGTAAACCATTTTTAAATACTATATTGCAGTTTCCTACTATTACATTTATAAAATTCAAGTTTTTAATTAATTTCTTAATGCTGTTTACAATTAAAAATAATAATTTAATATTTCACATTTCTAATTTATTTCAAACATATTTCAAATGTTAAACTCTCACAATTAAGATCACTCCTGTAAAGGCCAATCATATACTTGTAAAAAATTTTTGTGAATTATATACAAATAAAATATAAAGGTCAAAAGGGCAAATTTAACTATAATATTTACATATGAATACAAGTTTGGCCTTAATGTTTCATAGTATTCAAATGAAACCCTATCATTTTAAGAACTTTCAAGTTGAATCCTACATAAACGAAAAATGTAATAAAGATATGACTCTCTAAATTAATGATGTGGTAGAAATATGTCATATTTTGATAAACTCAAAGGTCAAAGTTTCCCAAAATTCGTGTTCTATCATAATTGCTTTTCAGAAAGTAGCTAGATATCCAAATAACATCAAGGTCAATGTCAATTTTCAAGTCAAGGCCATACTATCACCAACAAAGTTACAAATGCTAGCTGAAAAATATAAGCAAGTTCTTATATATCTCCCTTGAGGCAAATCAATATCAAAAAAAGCTAGTGATCATTAGAGGAAGCTGAGGTGTAGAGACGATTGGTGATAGATAGGATACCAAAGAGATGAAGTGGCTGATGGTGATCAAGACAAAAAGCCAAACAAGCAGAGGATAGTGGCTGCAATGGAGAAAAAAAAAAGGGCTTTTGTGTCAAGCTATAAATGCAGTTAAAACTGAAAACTACAATGACCCCAACATGATAGCAAAAAGTGATTTCCTCTCCTTTTCTCTGACATCTATTTTTAATGTACTTTTCTCCTAGGAGATTAAGAAGTGTTAGGGGTGGTTTGGCCCAAAGAAATCTCAATCTGCACCAAGCATGATTAAGGTATTATCTCTGAGGGGAGAAACACCTCAACTGAGAATACACTTTTTTGGAATCTTCTAAAGAAACTTCACAATCAATTATCAAGGCTTATGTACTTTAAACCTAAATACTCTTAGAACGTAGCTCTGTGATGCTTTCTGCGATGATCATACGTCAACAAAAATAGGTGAGGGAACGCTGTGCCGAAGTATGCTCCACTAATGTTGCTTTGATAATTTGATTGAGGGTAGTATTTATTGTCACATATTAGGCAGCAAATCTTGACAATGCTTGAACATGGGATATCTGACTAACCTACGGGAAGACATGGCTGTCCACAACAGTAAACCTTTGGGCATCTCCCAAAGTCATAGTTTTTGGACTTTTCAAGCGTAACTGTCATTCCTTTGCTAGTCAATACGTATCGAGCATGAATGCTTCAGCATCTTGGTAGTTAATTCAACTAATTCATTTTATTCCTCCTTAGAATCACTTATGTAATAGCTAGCTAATAATGGATGATTTCCTTTCTTGATTTCATTGAAAAACCATAAGTGCAGGTCCAAAGCTCTCATCACATGAGGTAAATTACTCATTTTATTTCTTCGCATTACATGGGGATACTTTCAAATAATAGATTAGAACTCTTCATCACTCAATCCAAAATGTCTTAGTAAACCCTGAACTGATATCACCTTCTTGTCCAATTCAAAATTGCATATCTCAAGTCTCCGTAACATAAAATAGCAAGTGCTCCCTCCTCGTTAAGGTTTCCCAAAGCAAGTTATGAATTGTTAAAAAAATGAACAACATATGACTACGAGGGTTATACAAGAAGAACAAAGGATCTTTTCCACTTCTAAACAACAAAACTTGGTCCATGTAATACGTTGCGAAAAGTACCAACAACCACTCAATAACATGATCGCCAACACGTCTTTCATCCCATTTATATGATCATTCAAGTTTTTCCACTTCATCCCACTTGTCTTAAGCAAATTCCTAGTGAAAGAATATTGACCAAACTCATAAAGCCCACGATATAAAGAGAAACCAGGATAAAATTTGAAAAACCCAAATCATATAAAACCTGAATCTTCCTGCAACTCTTTAACCAAGCATCAACATTTTCTTAACATAACTCCATAAATCAAAATCCAGAAGCAAAACTCTCAAATTATCAACCAGAGCCTCATTTTAAAATCAAATATACTATTCAACAAGTAAAGAAAAGCCAGACACACACCAATCACCTGAACCTTAGAAAACCCAAAAATTTTAGACGTTAACTCCTTCGAACCCTTGCCAAAAATAGAAGTTTCCTCTTTACACAAATTGCCCAACTTATTTCATGGAAACCCAAAAGCAGAAAGCGTATAATATGCATTCAAAGGAGTTGCATCCTCAAAAGACAAATCCCCAATTAAATTCATAAACCCTAAAAATATTTCAAATTTAATCAATCTCCCCCTCACATAAACCATATGATAGTATAAAAACAACCATTGTTCAGCAACAAAAGGAAAATAAATATGAAGATGGTAGTTGATACATAGGTGGAAAAGGTAGAGGATCAACAATGAAAAAGAATCTTAACTTGAGATGAATTGCTTATATTTCTAGACATGAGTGACTCCAAGAATATATTTTCCACCTTTGTTTTACAGTGGATTTATGTCTCGATTCACTTTTCATCATATCAAGCTGATGCACAGTACGCAAGCTAGTAAATTTATCTATCAATTCATTCTGTTGTGGCACACTAAAACTGGGTGGTGGTCTACCCTTAGCTCGTAAATGAGGCATAACATCATTAATTAGTAAAAAGGGTGCATCTTTTAATGTAGTTGTGAGGGAAAACTTTCAAATCAATCCCAAAATATCCAACCTCAAACCATCCAATTATATTGCCTCTAATGGAGGGTCTTTGAATTTCACTCTTGTCTGAAATGACTGAAAAAAAATTGAGACTAGACTGTAAAACTTTTCATAGAGTTTCCACCAGAATTTATCCTTCCACAGCCCACAAAAGAAGTAGCATTATTTTCCCCACTTCCTCTCCTATAAGGAAAAGTAAAAGTATGATTGTTTGGCATTATAGTTTGTTAATGAGGAATCTCCCCTTTTTCCTTTACTCTAAGAAGAGATAGACCTCCAAGGTCGATAAAGACCACCATCCTTTTTGTCTTTTCCATGAATAGAATGATGAGGCAACTCTTTTTTAAATGAAATCACAACATCTTTCCTAGAGTCCACTTTATTCTTATGCGAAACTTCTGTCTCCTTACCACCAAGTGCCCACCGTGTGTTCCATTTTCTCTTACACACGACCTATTTCTACAGGGCCCCCACCTAAATTGATCAACTTTCATCAAAGTACAATAGTCTTATAAAAGGCTATTACAGAGCTGACACCACTCACTCCTTGACATTATCCACTCATACTCACACCCTTAAAAGTTATCTCACACCCAATCACCTGTCCACTTCATGCTAACCTCAATAAAGGATTTTGAAATAATGAATGAAGATAAAGATAAACATATCTCAAGTGATTAAATCAAGAATAACATTAAGAAAAAGAACACTTAAGTCACATAACACTTCCCTATATGTGCAGTCATATTAAACCATAATCTTGGAGAGTGTTCAAACAAAATTCTGCTGCCAAACTTGTAAGTTATCTCTACAAAACCTTCCAAAACATAGCAGCACCAAATCAATGATAGAACATTGTGATTAATCTGTGAAGCACTCCAAAAATATAGTAGCTAAAAATCAATAGATATATGTCACACCATGGACTGCCTTCAAACAAAAATCTATCGTGTACTTTTTAATTGATCATTAAAGAAACCCACACACAGCAGCCAAAAAAATCATCAATGGAATATGTAATTAATCACATAAGAACACCAAAAACATAGCTACAAAAATTAATAGATCAACTGCTTATTTTCTTCTAACAAACTAATAGATAGACTGTATGTTTATCTCCAACACCTCCTTCCTTCTTTAAGATTCTATGTCATTTAGGATTCCTTCTTTCTACACTATCTTAACTTTCAAAAATACTACATATTCCAAAATAGTTAGTGGAATCCTATGCCAAGTCAACTTCCTTATCACAAAAGATATGCATATTTCAAATCAACTTCCTTATCATATGAGATATGTAACACCCCAACTCCCGCCGGACCCAAACCCGATATCGACAATGATATCCGAATCCGTGCCCCACGAGGGTGGCGTGTCACATCACTTCACTAAACAAAAGTCGGTATAAAATTTTTTTTGAAAACTCTTATCGCTTATCAATCTTGTGGGTCCACTTATCCTTTGTAAAACTTTTTGTCTACTTAATTGAAGACAATACATAAGGAACAGAAAATCAATAACTAGCATTCACTTTATTTTGTCATTAATTAAAACAAACACAATAAAATGAAATGTACCTTTTATTTGCCCCTTGGGCCCATTTCCAATTATACAATACAAACTTTTTCGATTCTCAAAAATTATTACACACAGTAATATTCAAATACAAAGAGTACAACATTTTGCGGAAGATACAATAAAATGAACAGAAACCATGCAGACGCGAACTGATCCCGACCTCTTCTTTTCTCTCTCTTATGCATCAGATATACTCCCGTCGTCTAACGGGGTATTCTCCTGAGTCCTGAAAAATAATTGCAAATTTTGGGTGAGTTTTGCGAACTCAATGAGCGACCATCATCGATGGTCCTCTC
>JAOTAY010000007.1:1757707-1772642 GCA_025629805.1 Erythroxylum baracoense | reverse complement strand
TTTTCTTCCCTACTCTTTTCATTTGTTTAATTTGATTGTTTCTTGTGTATTAATTCCGTGTTTTGTGTAGAACTCTGGAAAAAGTTTAGACGATCTATTCAACCCCCCTTCTAGATCGCTTTCAGATCAGAGATGACTCAGAATACAGGCCTTGCACACTCCTCACGAACTTATCAGTGTTAAAAAGAGAGCTTTCAAACTACAAAGAAAGAAATTATATTTACCAATATTAACTATTCCTTTCTCCTTTTTCTCTTAATTTTTCAGTATTATAACACCTCTACTCCTCCATGCTAACCACTCCAATTTTATATAATTCTTACAATCTATGTTTTTTTCTGCCTTTAATGCATTAACAAACACCTAATATACTAAAAGTAATAAAAAACTAAAAGTCATATAATTCTTTACTTTAATCTTCACTTCAAATTAAAATAGGTAACATTTTATTTGGCTGTAATTATTAGATTTTATGCACTATCCAAGTCTATTGACCTCAATTTGTTGGATTTAACATGGTAGTGTCTAGAAGTCAATTTTAACATTAATTGATCATTTTCTCATGAATCCAAATTTTATATTATCATAGTATTAATATTAACTCATCAACAGTAAATATTCCCATTAAGAGTGAATATTCCCTTAAACTCACACATTCAGTAATTATTATTACATTATCTAGTATTTCTTAATGATAAAATACTTATCATTTAAAATAACTAAACTAGAATATATGTTAGAAAAGTTGAATTCATCAAACAAGCGTTAGATAAATTCAAACAAAATTATAAGGTTAGGTTCCTAAGTTGTTAAATTTGCCCTAAAAGTCTTCAAGGGTTAATCATATACTAAAACTCTTCATTAATATCATATTAACCTTAAAATGATCAATCAAACTTTTAACAAGAGCTATTTAAAAATTTTATAACCTAAAATCATCAATAATTTTACAATACAACAATATGTTAAATAGTGAAAAAAAACGAAACCTAATTATCGCCAGATATAAAACGAAATAATTATAAACCTTAACTTAGAGAAATTCTAAGGAATTCTAAATAATTATAAAACTTACCTTAGAGCAATAATAAGCAATTTTGACGACCACCACTATTTTTTTTTCTGTAAACTTTAACGACTGAAAATATAGCATTATAATTCTAGTTACCATTGCCCTAGTCAAAATATATAGTTTCCCTTGTCCAATTAAGCACTCTTGGCCATCTTGTTGTATATTCTTATAAACCTTGAAGTTTCTTTCTTTCCATATTACATAAAACTAGCAACTGCTTATTAGCTATCCATAAGATGAATGAGGTTTTGGAGATGTTGTTGTGTATGCCAGACCAATTTAAACCAAGCAACAAATTGTTGAGAGCTTGTGAAGAATTACATACAAGATTTTTTAGTGAATACTTGGGATCTATGTCTAATCTAAAAAAAAAAAGTGTACTCCATATCTAGTTTGGGGTTATAGCCTAGACGACTTTCTTGATAACAGAGAAACTTTTGAAAAGGTGAATAGGCAAATTCTAGAAATCACCTTTAATAACAATAGTAGCCTTATCATTATTAGGTAAGCTGGCCCTTAAGGTTTTATAATAATATAGCTTATGAAGGGGTCCAAGTTCATGCCAATTATCAAACCAAAATCATATATGCTTCTCATTACCTAAGACGTTTTGAGCTCATTGTCTACTTATTTCCTCAAGCCCAATATTTGTCTTAAAGTCCAATAAATTTTAGATTTAGGCTTTATCTTCTAGATAAACTCTCTTTTAAGGAAATGAGTATGCATACAATTAACCCAGGGCTCCTTATTTATTAACATCTTTCAAAGTCTCTTAATTAGCAACACTTTGTTCCTAACTTGAATGGAACCCATTCTCAATCGTCCTTCAACTTTAGGTAAGTAATATATCTATTTTACCTTTTTCCCATAAGTGTTACTATTGTTACTATTCCATATAATGTTTCTTCGTAATCTCTCAACAGATTTGAGTAGATCATGAGGTAGGAGAAAATGTGAACTCCAATAAATATGCCAATCATTGAGTCTTAAGACAATCAATTGTAACCTCCATGTATAAGTCAAGAACTTATTTTGTTAATTGTAGAGCGTTTTGTGAATTAAGGAAAGGTTGGCAATCTGTAAATGTTAGTTTTTTTGGGTTGTAATTAGAATTCCTAGTTACTTGAAAGTAGTATGCCTATGTTTATTTTTTATTAAGATGGATATCAGATCTACTAACAAAGGTGAGCCTAAAGAAACATTGTTGTGTTGTTTCTATTGTTTTAAAAATCAGACCAAAAATTAAACTGGTATTAAGATTTAAAAGGTTCAACCGAAATCAAACCATCATAAAATCAATTAGAGATTGAATAAAATTAAAGAATTTGAAATATAATTGAAAGAAATTATCCTTACCTATCGAAAAATTTGAAGTTTAATTAAAAGAAAAGATTGTTAAATAAAAATTAATTGATTTATTTTAGTTTATAGGAACATATTAATTCACAAAAATTGATCAATTCATTAACAAACTAGTTTCTTTTTAACAACATGAGTTATTAAGGTAAATCAAATTGAAAATTTGAAAATTGAACTGAAAAGTTTTGACTTGGTTAAGTTCTTTAATCATTGGTTGCTTTTACTCTTAAATTTTTCTCTATTACAAAATAATTACACATAACCTAAGTCAATTGCTTTTATCATTGATAAGTAATATAGTAATAAATAGAGTGTTGATCTCATGAGGAACACAAAAACGGTTTAAATACCTTCTTAATCCTAACTAGTCAAAGAATTAAAATAGATTAGTTATTGATGAAGTCTATTAATAAAATTAAATAAGATCTAAACAAAAGAATCAATTAATAAGAACAAAAAAATCAAATAGATGGTTCTTTTTTCATGTAACAATATAAAGTAACTAGTCACACTTCATATTTACACAAACAAACATAAGTGATTAAAAAACTTTATACTAGAAAATTTTTTATGAGAGATATTTTGTATTATGGTTGGCTTTGATATGTTGGGATCATACTTGATATTCTTCTCTAAAAATATGATGTTAAAGTTATTCTTACGAGGGTTGTTTTATCTCTCAGCAACCTAGGTTTATAACAAAAGAAAGTGAAAAATAATGACTAAAAATTTCTAAAATTATGGTTTCCTTTTGCTTTTATACAGTTTTTCTACTTTAAACAAATTTTCATACACGACTGTGTCCCAGGCTATAGATCTTTTTATAACTATTCTTTAAGGCAACACGGTTGAGATATGGTCTCTCTTTGGGCCTCGTATATGGTCGTGTCTTCATTTTTAAGTGGTCCAAAAGGGACAAAAGTTGGAACACAATTGTGTCTCATACCATATTCGGCTAAAACTTGTGCTCTCTTTATTTTTACTCTTATAATCCTCTCCATTTTTTTTGACAAATTTCATCCCAAGGTAATGTTGAGGCAAGTTTTAAACCATTTAAACCCCTCAAAATATTGCAACCGCACAGGTCGTGGATGTAGCATGTGAGGTGTTGATCCTTCGAGGAGTTGTTAAACTAATCTAATTCTAAGTTATCTAAGGCCTAAAGAATTATTAAAATGAAAACAAAAATCCACAGAAAAGTAAACACTCAAAGATGATTGATTGGAATTAAAATGTAAAATTAACACAAAAAGAATCAAATTGAACACCACCAAATTAACAATGAAAATCACACAAGGTAGATTAGTTGATTATAAGAAGGGGGATTTATCCTATCATCAAATGCTAACATAATTACTTTGGAATTAATATGGTATCAGTCCTAAACTTTCAAAGGGTGGATTAGTCTCGTTCGAGTTATAATCATTAAACCATAAATCATAACCCCTAATTGTATTATGGAATTTACAATCTCTCAATTAACAAAAAACTAACAAATCCAGTCAAAATTTAACCCCTCTAATAGACAACCTGGTCCTCACACGAGATCTCTCTTCGTCCAAATTCTAGATTTGATTATTTGCATGATCTATTAGATTGTTTAACTCTCATTACCTATTCTAATCATTTTGTTATTGGTTCACTTTCTCAATTTGTATTACGTCTATAATGAAATTTCATAACATAATGATTTTGTTCATAAACATGCATGCATTTCCCATAACAGTATCATGTCATATAATCATCACAATCACAAATAATAGTGGACGACTAACAAACGACCCTATGACATACCCCTTACCCATAGACTATAGCCATAAGGGCTCTCTTGTTCCACACATGTCACTTGTTCCAATATAGTGGACTGTCATCTGAGAGTCACACTCAATCGAGTCACCACAACCTCACTACGACATGATTATTATCCGAGAGCAAGCTCGATTGAACCGTCACAATCACGCCACCTATCATGTACCATATATCAGTTGGCATCTGAGAGCAAGATCAACCGAACTGCCCCAATTGTTTTGTATCTCAATCAATGGATCCAATACTAACCCAAATCTATACGTGACCAATTGACTCACTGTGTGCATATCCTATTGACACCCACCAGGTAACTCATACCATAACAATCCTCCACATCATCACATATCAAGACAAGCACAACATTGTACAATGAAAATATGTATTCGTGTGTCAATCTATATGTACGAATGTCATGCATGCATATGTAATGATGGTGATGTCTATGATGAATATGAAATTCTAATGCATGTTCATAACTTTGAATATTAACTCACAGGTAGAATGCGCTACTTCATGCCAAACCTAATGTCTCAAAATGGAGGGTTCTGCTGCTTATTGATCTATAGAAAGAAAAGTAGGAATGACTATTAGTATTTAAAACCTAAACCAATTTTAGATCCATTGAGAAAAAGACTATAAATCAATACTAAGGAGCTCTATTTTCTATTAAAAAAACATGTCACATTTTATGAGGAGTTTACTGAAAATTTGGCAAGATTCCCCTGTAAAATGAACTTCCCCCTTCTAAAGAAGGGTCATTCCTACAATGAAAAGAGACTTCTATAACCACCAACAATCACAGCACAATTTGGGCCTCCAAACTACATGTCCATACCTAATTGAGTCCACATTTACATCGTAAAAATTCATAATAAATCCAATCATAATTCAAGTATATCAATTTGTAACCCATACACCATCATTTATACTCAATGCATCGAGATATTCTCAATTATAATCAAGAACAACTCAATTTAATCAATTTCATGCTTTTATATAAGAACATAACCATTTTTAAATTTTTATCCCATAAACTATGAACAAATTCAATACATTTCTTTCATGAAATTTGATCTATAAAATGTTTGGGAATTTTTAAAATTATTTCCAACCGTTTCTAGATTGGTCAAAAAATCACCACTGTCACCAAAACGTGAGGTACATGAGCCAACATCGGAGGGGCAATGATCCTCACCGCTTACCCCGAAATGACAAGTTTACCTCCAAGAATCCAACGGCACTATTCTTGCATCAAAACTCCTCCTGGTTTGTGAGAATCGAAGGTTTAAAACTCAAAGGTGACTTATTTATGTTCACTGACAAAATGGGCATATTGGTGTCAGATTTCCATCCTTTCATACATTTTTAGAGCCGTTAGACACTATGGTGGTGTTAGTTTTACCAAAAAAATGAATAAAAAAAAGAGATTGGTGACTTACCTAAATGAACTGAAACTTCCAGTCATGATTCCTCCAAATCTGGGTCATTTTTAAAGAAACAAGTTTAGGGGTTTTGTAGAGCATCTAGAGAGCTTTATGTAGAGCCTTAGGTCATTGAAAATGGTGGTCAAATGGTGAAGGTATGAGTTTCAAAAGTTGGGAGTGAATGGTAACCTATAGGGAAAAGAGTTTAAGAGAGAAATGAAATTAAGCTTTTTTAAGCTCAACTTATACTTTTATAGGCTTTTCTCTTTATTGGTTCATTATGAGTAATTTATCAAAATTTTGGATCGTTACATTCTCTCCCCCTTATAAAAAAATTTGCTCTCGAATTTTAAATCTCAACTTATTATTGAAATAGATGCAAGTATTGACTCTGCATATCTAACTCCGTCTACTATGTATAATCATCCATCGTATGATTACTTCATAACATTTTCACCATTGGTTTCTCTCTTAATCTTAGTTGACAAATATGGTAATCTAGTATAGCAATAGGTTGTTCTTCACATGTTAAATGACCATCAATCTTCACATAACCTGGCTGAAGGATATGAGAAAGATCCAAAATATACTTCCTTAAAATTGACATAAGAAGTACAGGATGAACTTTATATAAGTAGGCGGTAGCACCAACCTATATACCAATTCACCCACTCTAGATTTAATCTCAAATGGACCGATATACCTTGGAGCTAGTTTACATTTCTTACCAAACCTCATCACTCCTTTCATTGGTGATATTTTCAAAAATACCATGTCACTTGTTATAAATCTCAGATATTTTCTCTTTAGATCTGCGTAACTCTTTATCTACTAAAAGTTATTTTCAATCTTTGTACTAACTCAAGTCCTATCAATTGTCGTTCACAATTTCCCAACATAGAGGTGATCTGCATTTTCTTCCATACAAAGCTTCATAATGAGCCATTTTAATAATAGTATGATAACTATTGTTATAATCAAATTCAATCAATGGAAAATGCAAATCCTAATGACTACCACAATCAATAACGCACATCCTAAACATATCCTCTAAAGTCTAAATAGTTCTCTTAGATGGACCATCTATCTGAGGATGAAATGCAGTGTTGAAGTCCACTCTTGTACCCAAAGCATTTTTGTAACTTTTGCCAGAAAACTAATGTGAAGTTGGAATCCCTATCAAAGACTATAGATTGTGGTACCCCATGCAAACACATAATTTTTATTGACATGTAGCCTAGTCAGCTTATCAATCAAATAAGTCTTCTTGATAGGTAAGAAGTATGCATACTTTGTTAATCTATCCACAATCACCATATAGCATTACATCCAATATTAGTACAGGACAATCCAATCACAAAATCTATAGTAATCATAATCCAAGATAGAAAGATAAAATACAAACTCTGTAAGCAACACAATTCCATTGAACATTTAATAGATTTGTTTCGTTTTGAATTGTGGATTAAAGAATGCCATGGAAGTATTTAAATCAAATAGTACATCCTGGGATTGTATAATTTCTAGAAATATAATTTCCAATGGAGAGAAGATAATCACATCCTTCAACAATATTGTGAATATCGAAATCATCAAGTATATTACTAAGTTGTTGCTGGCACTAGGCACTAGTATGTAAAAGTTAATTTTGTTCTGCTACCAACTCTATACCTTCCATCATTTTTCTAGAAAATATAATGCTAGCTAGAGGATTATGGACCTATTTTTTATATAAGTGAATGCTTTTATTCTTTTCACAACATTTTTCTCTGTTAATAGCTAGAAATGAAGTGCTTGTTACAGCTCTTGTCTTGGAAGCGGCAAAAAGCATAATACCCTAATGAATACACCATCTTTGTCTTTTTTTTTTGCATAATAAGCATTCTATATATGTGTTACTCCTAAAAAAAGAATCCAAACTTTATCTTCTTAGGTTCCTAGGCAGTAATGGCAATACTAAGTATAATACCAAGGTTTATAAAGGTGTTTTGATTCCTAAGATGACAATATGCTATATTGGTCCCAAACACCCCTCCCAAAAGCATTTTATTTATTACTTCTTATTTCCAACTAGTCAACTTGGTCATAGCTGAATTCCACTTAGAGCACTAACCAAATTCATCAGTCCTAAATATTAGGGGCATCAGGGGGTTTGGGTTTTCTAAAATTGATTTGTAATCACCTTCTACTCGGGTGAAATTATCCACAACTGTCTTCTGCCTAGTGATGTCTTAAGAAACAAAACATATCCATACCAAATTTTCTTGAAGGTCCTTGTTTGTACAAGCAATATGCTAATGGGGCCACTGTCAACCTTGGAACCATGTGTTTTGACCTCTAATTAGATATTATATTCCTCTTTGCCCTACAATGCTAAGAACAACATATCTTTGACTTTATCAATGGAAGAATATTCTACAAGTGTCAGCAGATGCTTCCTAATAGTTTTATCAATAGTGATATCTATCAGCTTAACAACTTTTTCATTCTACCCCTTAATAAGGCCATTAACATCAATCACAAATATTAAAACTATAATGGTTTCAATTGATCAAACCACCTCACTTGTCATTACTTCTAGTTGTTGCATTCCTTCAACCTTTAGGCCGCTAAGTTGTGAATAAATTATTTTGATGTTTAAATGCACAAGTTCTGTATCTTTTAATGCATTTCTCAGTATTATTTATAGAGAATGAACAGCATCTATTTCATAGTCCTTCTAAGCCAAAATCCTTATCTTGATAACTTCGACTTTGAAAGATGATCTTGGATGCATCTTCCTAATGTTATCTTTCTCACCTGATTCATGTTTTGCACCACCCTATAGAACTTTTGAAGTAGTTTAAGGCTGAATCCAAAATACTGTATCTTCAGAATTTATTCTTACAGTTTTCATGCCACACTCCATATCACCTATAGCCTGAGCACCTAGATAACCTACCGGGCTATTCATACTCTGGAATGCATTAAGAGAGCCATGTAACTATATCTCATATATAGAAATCAATTGGAGTTATTCCTAACCTGCATATTAGGGAGCCATACAACTATATCTCGTATTTAAAAACCACTTAGAGTTTTTTTGCAACCTCCATATCTTATTCTTGGAAAATAGTGCAGCACCATCACATTTCATAAGATCCATTATGTTTGGGCGCTGAGTTACCATATCCAATAGGGCATCACGTATTATCATATCACATAACAGTTGCTTCTTGACATGAATAGCAAATACTTAAGCTTGAAATTAACAAGCATACCTCATAGGAAAAGAAACGAACCTCGAACTAGTGTTATGGAATATTATTAAACCCCAAATTCTCTATCTCTATCATTTATTACAACTTCTATAACCAATGAAGCAATTGTATTCATGTTCTGCATATATTTCAAGTAACGAGTGTGTGGGGATCACAGTGTTGAACCATATAAGGTCAGATCAAAGTGAAACTTCTCATTTTGAAGCACCTTGACATGTTTTGCATGACAATCAGCAATCATTCAAACTTTATTCTTCATAAATAAAAGATGTGCATCTTGAGGAATATCACAGGCTCGATAACGCAAACCCAATAGAACTTTAAACTAGGCTTAGTTATTTCAGAAATAACTTCCCCATGGTTATCATTATGAAATTTATAAGCCATCACCCTGTCGTAGCCAGCGAGATTAGAAAACTCGTAAAACATAGTGTTGCAAAGCCTTTCCAAGCTTCCACTAGGTAAAGACTACAATCTGGTAATTGATTTGGCTACAAGTTTGTAGGAGTGCAGTTCCCTAATAGTTTTCATGGTGATGTTCGTAAGACTTTATAAGTTAGAAGTCAACAATCAAGCTACTAGTTACTCAGTTAAGGATTGCATTAAAATTAAAAGGCTTTCCAAATGTCTTGCAATTAATTAAAATAGGATTCAGAAGCAGAACCTCCCTAAAACTCAGGGCTTTTTATAAGACAAAGACACTCACATGGTCAACATTTTAAATGCATTTTCATTGTATGCAAATATCTTTAAAGTTTCCTCTTCTAAGGCTAGTAAACATCCAAAAGACTAGATGAGCTTGCCTTTATGAATGTGATGACAATAAGTTATGGTCACTCTGTCAGAGTTATACTGTTGATCTTTACCAATTTAATTGGTGATTCGTACCGAGCTTGAGTAGTCAAATGAACTGCTAGAGTCTTCAAAATTGTTACAGAACTTTACATCCACGGTGGGCTGAGCAATAGTTCCAACATCGAGTTTTGATCTCCTAGAATTACTAGATGAATGCCAACTAGCACTGGAAGAAGTCACCCCTTCTAGAAACTAAAAGAAATAATTGTCAAAAAATGACTCAAGTAACAGCAAACCCTAAGCTTGTGAATAAGAAAGATTAATGATATTTGCTTAATTTTATAAATTAAACAAAATGCATTATCATAATAATTTCAAGCTCATTATTTTTTTTACGTAATATGAGCAAATTCAGAGTTATCATATCTTAAAGTAACTCCCATTTTATTTTTATTATACATCATATTATATTTCCATGATTATCTATCATATGGACTTGCTTCTCCATGAATGTATAGAAAAATTACCATTAGATATGGATTTATAAAAGAATTGATAAGTTGTAAAAATTATCATGACTCCTCAAATACAATACTATGACTCTTTACAAAAAATACCAAGTCACCATACATAATTTATTAAAATTGGATGGAATAGCCTTTATAGTCAATAAATATACATTTGAGGATTCATTCAATTAACAAAGAATATGATTTACATCTTGATCAAATAATGAATATCATGATTTAGCACAAAAAGTACCATATCTTAATACATACGAGACCACAACTTCGTACATTCTCTTTCACCGTTATATACAAAAGATACCATCATTTACAATATACAAGCAACATATTCATTTTAGTAAGAGAATACTATAACTGAGTAAAAATGAAAACATGTCTCAATATATATAACACCACAATTCCATACATTTATACCATTCATATGTATAAAAACATCATACATTTAATACCATGCTTATGTACAAAAATACCATCACTAATAACAGATAAGTAATACCTTCACTTTAATATGAGTATATTATAATTTAGTTCAAACGATACGATGCCTCAATATAAGAATACCACAATTCGTTCAATTCCATTCCTTATACAAAAAATACTATCTTCATAATAGATAAGTAACACCTATAAGAATATCATGATTGAGTACAAAAAATGCCTTGCCTTATATATATATATATCCATCACTAATAATAAAAAGAAATTTTTCTTAATACCATGATTGAGTATAAAAATACCATGCCTTAATTCATACTATATCATAACTCCATACATTAAACCACTCATATATATAAACAAGTATCATCACTTATAACAAATAAGTAACACCTTCACTCTAATATAAGAATATCATGAATGAAAAAAAAATATTATGCCTCAATACATATGAAATCATAACTCCTATCACTCAATACTAGTCCTTTGAATAAAAAAAGAACTATCACTCATAATAGATAAGTAATGTCTTCACTTTAGTACAAGAATACCATGATTGAGTATAAAAAATATGATACCCTCAATACATATGATACCATAAATCCATACATTAAATATCACTCTTACGTACAAAAAATACCATCACTTATAACAAATATGTAATACCTTCATTTTAATATAATAATATAATGATTTAGTATAATAAACAACATGCCTTAATAAACAATACCAAAACTTCATACATTCAATACCCCTCCTATATACAAAAATTATAATAACTAATAATACCTTTATTTTTATATGAAAATATCATAATTTGTATAAATGTACCATGCCTTAATATATACAATACCATAACTTCATTTTTTGAAAATTAATTGAATTGATTGATTAAGGACTGAATACAAAAGTATTAATCATATAAATAGAGAACAATTTAACAATCTGCTTTACCCAATTTAGCAAGCTGCACTACTGAGAGAGAACTAACTTAACTAATCTAGATAAGCAGCCTCAAAGCCAAACATAAAATGGAATATTTTACATTCACCTATTTCTCATTACTTGTGCTAATAAATCCAGTGATGAAACCTCTTACTCTTGTTGTATTTGTTATCTTAGGAGAACTTTGCTTATAAACTTCATGCCATCTGTAAAGTTATTAAAAACTTTGGAATTTCTTTCTTACTAGATATCATAAATTAGAGTAGTCATGGCACATTTAAAGAGCTTATAATCTCCCTTAAGAGTTTTTTGTAACCTATAAGCCCAAGCAACAATGTTGTCTGAAGAATTGTGCTTGCGTTGAAAACCAAGTGAAACCATTATTAATTCCCAAATTTTCTTTGTAAAGTTACATTTAAAGAAATGATTGTTGAGATATTTTTGAAGGCGGGAGCAAAACAAGTATGATTTGTCCTCTATATGGAACTTTAAAGACCCTTGTGTGTTTACCTTGCCTATAGTGGCCATCCAAAGTAATATAGAATAGGTAGTGGCACTACAACATCCCAAATTAGCTTACACCATCTAACATATTGCATTGGCTCCCTGGTTGTGGATTTGTATGATTAAATCAATAGTCTACCTTGCTTACCCAGTTGCTAAATGATTCTATCTTTTGATGAGTCGGGAGAGTAAGTAGGTAGATTAAGAAGGAACTAATTAGAACCTCTCATCGAGTTAGTTAGCTAGATCCATCGATTACCATTTATAAAAGCTTGAACTTTTGCATATTCAAGTATTTTGGATCTCAGATGCTATAATTGGTTTAGCTTATATAGTGGGTTTATATCCAAACAATAATCAAACTAGAAATAAATACCAACTCCATTATTAATTTGATGCTTGATGTAAGGTTGCGAAGAATTTTTCAGCTTTAGTATTTCATTTAGTGTCTAGGAAATGCTAACCTTAAGTGATATCTTACAACTGTTTTCTCATTTAAAGAAATTTTAGTGATGACATTTTACCCATAGGCTTTATTTTTTGGTACATATTTGCTACAATATTTTAGCTAGAAGAGATTTACATGCTTGTTTAACTGAGGATATGCCAAGCCCACCAAATTCTTTGAGAGTATAGACAATGGTTTAGTTAACTTTGAATCTTGTTGGGGATGTGCTAATGTAGGATTTTTTATCTTCTGCTTATCAATCTCCTTTTGTATCTTTTTAGGAATAGTAATATAAGGGCATAGTAGATTTCTAGGTTGTTGAGGATAACTAAAATTAGCTTAATTATGCCACCATAAGAGAGAGTTTTTAGAGTTTACATACTCAATTTCCTTTGAATTGCTTCCATATGAGGTGTAAAGTCAAAGAAGGAGAGCTTGTCAGTAGAGATGGGGACACTTAGATATTTGATTGGAAGCTTTCCAATAGGGATTTTAGAGGAATAAGCATGATCTTTGAATTCCTGCTTTACTCTTGCTGAGACTAGGATATAACTTTTGTCCTTATTATAACCTAGGCCAGATATGTTTTTAGAAGAATCTAGGTAGTTAAGAAGGAGATTGAAAGAGTTTAAGTATGCTCAATAAAAGAGAAACAGGTCATCACAAAAAGAAATGTTCATTAGATCTAACTTATTACATTTGTAATGGAATTTAGACCTTAATTTAAGGTTAATATTGACTCTGATTATTTTTAACAACATTTTAATGGCTATTGTAAAAAGATAGGAAGATAATGGGTCTCCTTGCTAAAGACCCCCAACTCTTTTTAAGAGACCCCTAACTCCTTTTAAGACTTTGGTAGGTTCTCCATTTATTAAAATAGCATAGAAAGTTACATATTTAGTGATCCAGTTGGTGATTTTATCTAGGAATCCTAAAGCCTACATTTCCTAGAAGATGAAGCTCTAGTTAATAGAGTGAAAAGCTTTTGAAGAATCTATTTTTATAGCATAGTTATTGATGCATTTATTCTTCTTATATCTCTTGAATAACTCTTGTAGTATCATGATGTTCTTGTTTATGCTCCTCCTTTAGATGAAAGTAGTTTGATTAGAGCAAGAACTTTCTTAATTCTGTTTGCTAGGATCTTGGCTACGATTTTATAGATCATATTATAGCATGCAATCGGCCTGAAATCATGTATTATTGAGGGATTAGGTACCTTGGGGACTAATTAAGGTGACATAATTTTTGTTTAATTCCATCTATATATAAAGATTGTATATTAAAAAGTAGTGCATTAAATCCATTTATAGTAGGAGCTTTGTCAAGATTAAAACATAATAAAGTTTGCTTAACTTCCTCAAGTGTGATTTCCTTAACCAAATCAGCTTCCAAATATGTTGGAAATGATTTATTCATGGTACTATTTAAAGTCATTAACGATTATGCTATAGCTTCCACCAAATAGGAATCTTAATTGAGTAAAATTTGGTACCTTAAGGTCTTCCTGCTTGGATATCAAATTCCCATAATTATCCTTCAAGGAGATTATTTTATTATTGTTTAATCTAAGCTAGTGTTTGAATCACCCTCTCTTAGCTAGTTAATTCTAGCTTTCTACCTAAGATATGAATTATAGGCTTTTAAAGCTAAGTAATAATCCTTTAAAGCAACTGATTCTAAAGCCCTAAACCTTTTGGTAAAAGGATTGGTAATTAGTGAATCCTGAAGCTTTATAAGATAACTGAGGAAAGAGTTCTTCCACTGAGAAATAGGTGATGAATCTAAGTTGTATAGGCATATTAGGGACTACTTGAGTGTTCTCCAAAATTGTAAGCGTTGTAATGGATTTAACCTTTGAGAATTATATTTTAGCCCTTCCTAAACCAATCGTGATAAACTGGGATGTTTGAGCCATGCATTAAAGAATCTAAATGGAAACTTCCTTTTAAGCACTAATTGTGTATTGTAGTGATGATTGGAGAGTGATCTAACATTAAATAGTTGTGAAATTTAGTAGCTCTTTGGTGATGCTCTAAGCCATTCTGAGTTCAAAAGACTCTTATTAAGTTTCTTTTGCATAAAAAGAGCTCCATTTTGCTTATTACTCTAAGTGAATAGATTCTTTAAGTAATTTAGATCCTCCAGTTCTAGGTTGCTACTTAACTTTTGTTGAATGCATTTTCTCATAAGAATGAGTAGCATTTTTCCTTTTAATTTCTGGACTAATTAGTGGACTTTATACATATTTTTCCTGCTGAATTATTTAGTTTACCAAAAATTTGCATTTATAGTTATTCATGTTTAATTTGTAGGAAATGCACTTGATGTTAGTTGTAAAGGACCACAACAAC
>JAOTAY010000007.1:1739489-1757607 GCA_025629805.1 Erythroxylum baracoense | reverse complement strand
TTAGTCCAATTAATTGAGTGATCCAAGCCTAGTACTTACACAATTACTCCCTGTGGGACGATATTATACTATACTACGTGGGACCCGTGAACTTGCGGAATCACATCAACTTTACAAAAGGAAACTTTTTAGGTATTGTTTTGATTAGCTGACCTTTAGCTTTAAAAGCAAACTTTGTGTAGTTAAATTCTCCAATAAAAATCTAGGGATATTAATGTTGTTATTCAATCTTATTAAATCCTCCTAGAGTTTAACTCTTTAAAACTTAAGATTGGAAGTATAAACCATAATGATTGCAATCTCAAAAGATAGTGTAGGACACCTTATTATGAAATGGAGCATTTGATAAGAACATTCCTAGTCTCTAAGTTAGAAAGTGAGAGGGTAAAGGCTACAATTATTCTACCATTGTAATGCTCACTATGGTTGCTCAATGAAGTCCAGTCCATACTGATAAACCAAATACTTTGCTAAATTGTTCATGTTTAATTCTGTTTTTAATCAAACTAACAAAATGATAATTTTTTAAAGACTAGGAAATCTTTAAAGGACTACTATTTATCAGGGTTGTTTATACCCCTAATGTTCCACATTATCAGGTTCATAAAAAGGAGGATTAGAGAGGTTCTTCTTCCTGACCTTCCTACCCTTAGATTTTTTAATAGCGCTAAAATTTGAAGGTAAGTCAATATTAAAATCTTGACTAGTTGTTGACCTATTATTGACCTTCTTACTAATCTCCTTTGAAGTGTTCAAATAAATTATAGAATGGATTGCTCCTAAATTTTTGCACCTGACATCCTTAATAATCTAATAATGGATCTCCTAGAATTCTCTAATTTAGGATTATCCTCATCAACTGTTTTCTCAGTGGGAATTTCCTCACTTCAACTAGTCCCCCATTTACTAGTTTAGTTGGCTTCATCATATCCTTTTCAAAATTCACCATGTTATTAGTTTTTGGGTTTTTCTACATCTTTAGTATCCATTTTTTAGTCATATTTGTTTTCTGAACATAGGATAACTTCATTAAATCTTCAATCAAATTTTATAAATCATCCAATCTAAGGAATTTTGTAGAATCTGAAAGTTACATTTTCATCTCAACCTCTATGTATATACATGCATATTCAATCTTTCTAATATGGGCAGTATTATCATCTAATGCCATTGGCTTTCCCAGTTTGCTAGCAAGAAAGCTAAGGCCTTCTGTAGACTAGTATTCTAAGGGAACCTTGTGAAAGTTTACCCAAAGAGAAATATTAGTCAAGCTGGACTTGTCTAGCCTCATTTTAGATCTCCAATTTCAAGTGAAGATTGATTTTCTTTGCACATTCCAAGGGCCTCCTTCTATAGTCCTTCTATGTTATTCTTTAGTAGCAAATTTGAAAGTGAACCATGTTTTCCCCAGTTAGTGAAGACCTAGCTTTTTACCTAAAGATAGTAAAGCCTCTTCTCCAAGAAGAATGTCGTCATAGCCATCTTCCATTTATTGGCCCTTATATTGAGCACTTCCCTTAGAGGGGATACTACCCCTGAGCCCTTAGTTTTTGGGATATATCTAAGCTTAGTTAAAGTTTAGGGGTCTTTAGAGACCATTTTGTTCTAGGCAATACCTAAGGAGGTTGAGGGGGAGTGGGTCCTTTAAGATTTGAGGTTTTGGTGATGAGAGGAGGTCAAGTAGCTACCTGTAGGACTTGAGAAAAGGTGGGGGAGGTTTTAAGGTTGGTAGGGATTGGTTGCTAAAGTAGTGGCAGGGATGGGAATGCTTATATAGATGTCAAGTTTAGATTTAAGGAGGATGGATGAAAAGAAATTGAGGTCATACTAAATAAGAAAGGTAACCAGGAAAAGCAGCTAAGGGAGACAAAAAACAGAAAGTTATGTTAAAAAATTGTCTGGGATGGAAAGGCTATTAGGGAGGAGTGGGTTTTTATGGCGGGGAGGATTTTTCAATATAAACATTGCACCATACAATACCATAACTTCATATATTCAATACCACTCCTATGTATATAAAAAAATATCAAATAAGTAACAACTTCACTTTAATATCATAATATCATGATTCAATATAAAAAAATACCAAGTCTCGATACAACTACTCATACATTCAACGCCACTCCTATGTATAAAATATACATCTATCATAATAGATAAGTAACACCTTCATTTTAATACGAGAATATTATAATTCAAATAAAAAATACCATGACTCAATACATATGATACCATAATTCCATGTATTTAATACTACTCCTATGTACATGTATAAAAAAATACCATTATTGAAAATCAAATAAGTAATAAATTTTCTTTAATAGATTAATATCATGATTGAGTATAAAAAATACTATGCTTTAATACGTACAATACCACAACTTCATACATTCAATACCATTAATATGTAAAAAGATTATCATCTCTTATAACACACTTTAATACAAGAAGGGTTTATTATAAAAAGGTTATCAAATTTTACTTAATTTTCCAATACTAGCTCAAGTGTTAAAAAGTGATGATAAATTGTTTAAACTTTCAATTTATTAAAAAATTAGCCTGCTCTTAAATTCCCCGTTAATGATGCTAATATGGTGAGCCATGTCATATATTTTTTTGTTATGTGACACTTGTATTGCATTTCCATATATAAAATTAATAATTTTAAAATAAAAATCTAAAATCACAAATTACTAAATCCTTATAAACAATGGTGAGCCTAAGCTTGAAGAACAACAGCTTGAAGCTCTTCATGAACGAGCATCATCATTTATTTTGCTAGGTTATACCGAAAATTTCTACATTTTTTATCTTCCCCCAACCATGCTTTGTTGTGAGATTTTAAACTAGGTGACGACGACGACGACGACGACGACGACGATTCAGAAAATTCATAGGTTTGCTCTAAAATTTCATATACTTTTTGTTGACTACAGATTAATATGTTTGAGGAAAGTTATTCTAACGGCTGTTAGTTATAATCGCGGCGAAAGATGGATAAGATGCCAGAAATATTTTTGATTGTAGGGTCCAACATCACCTTGCGGTTGTTTTTGGTTGTCTCCCCCATCATTGATATTCTGGTTCTCCTTTGATGTTGTGGACGAGTAACAGCTGTCATGAAGAAAAAGTTCTCCACTTCCTTTCGTAAGATGCTTTAATTTATCAGTTAAACATTGTTGTCTTTGGTCAACTTCAGGAGGATAATGTAAACAAACCCCATCAAAATCATCACGGTCAAATGTGCGCTTTTCTCAACTAACTCCCGTATTCTTCATTTTTCATCAAGTTTTCGATTTCATTAATCACCAATTTTATATCACTGAACCCCGTCTTGAAAACCCACGTCGGATATTGTCATTGATAGGAACTCTATTATAAGCCATAGCGTTGTCATGATTATTTCCGCCATTACTGAGGCACCCCGACGAATAAAAAATGAAAAATGGAAATACAAAGCGTAACAGAGAACAACAAGAAAAACCACGAGGTTTTAACCTTTTTATCACTGTAGTTATTTTTATGAAATGTAACAGAGTGCAACCGTTGTGTTAGCTGTGTTAATAGAATTGTAAAGAAAAAAACCATAACAAAGAGAAAGGAGGAGAGATAAAAGAGAGAGAGAGATGCACAGATCACATATTATTAGATGAGGAAGACAACATCCGTTATGTTACATGCTTCCTACTATATGTTACTACAACATCTTTAATACACATAAGGGATGACTAGTATAAGGGCTAATTTCTAATAAAAATGGTGTGGGTTCATGATAAAGACTTTAGGAGAGTCACACCCTAAAAGTTAGCTTGTGAGAGTAGAGAGTTCAAAGTCTTTATAAATCCTACACCAACTTTGTATTTAATTAATATGGGATCTAAGTCTCATACCTTGCAATTGGATGAAGCCGTAATATTGGTCCCTTTATAAGGATCAAAGTCCTCGTTGGTTACGACTATGTTGGTCATGGCTGACACTTTCAAGTTACCACTCCATGGGCCACCACTTCGAGATCCTAACCAAAAGCTAGCTTGTGAGGGTGGAGAGCCCAAAGTCTTTATAAATCCCACACCAACTTTGTATTTAATCAATGTGAGATCCAAATCCTACACCTTGCAATTAGATCAAATCGTAACAGTTTATTTAACTGCTACGTTGCTATGTAGTAGTTCGAACGATGACGTTTCCATTAATTCTTCGGGTTATCCAGAATTTCCTGGTGGAGTCGTCTTCTTCATTTTTCTCTGCAACAATCCTCTTCACCTTCTGATCCTTGTCTACCAAATTGTCTTTTGAAACTCATTTCTGGAGTTCAGAAAGGTATTCCTAAGATGCATTATTACTTCGACTTGAGTCATCATCTCCAGTGACCACATAAAATTGCAACTATTTCTTTTTACATTTATGGCCTAGACTATATTTTTCATCATACCAAAAACAGAGTCCTTATGCTTGCTTATCGTCGAACTCTTTGCTATTAATGTGTTTAGTAGGTTTAAAAGGTTTTATTGATGAAGAGGGTGACGTAGGTGTTGATGTAGGTAGTATTCCATAAGAACTTGAGCTTTTCTTTATGACTTCCACCATTGCTCCCATTCCTCATCGTGTTTCCTTGACTTAGTAGAGCATTTTTGTTAGACAGCATTATAGCTTCTTACTTACGAGCTAACATGTAGGCTTGATGATACAAATGAGGTTCATGCAACTTCACCGTCACTCTAATTTCAGGTTTGAGTCCCTTCACAAAGAACCCAATCAAGTACTCATCTGGTAATGATAATCTGTTTGAGTAGTGATCAAATTAAGCACAGTAATCCAACACTATCCTATCCTATTTTAAGTCTTTGAAATCCCCAACTGGATCATAAAAGATTTTGCATCAAATCTCTATTTAAGGGCCTTGGTGAACTCCTCCCATTCGAACGTTTAAGCATTATTATGATTTTTAATGTACAACTGGTACCACTCTTAAGCCCTTTCATCTATATGCAAAATTGCTATATGCACCTTTATTTTCTCTAGAGTGTGATCCAGCTAAAAAATTTGTTCACAGTGATACAACCACAGTTTAACATTTTCGCTACCAAATAAAGGAACTCAATTTGACTCAACCTTGTCAGTGTTGAGTTTTGTCCTTCTCTACCCTTGGTTGATTACTCTAAGAAGTGGGTTTTGATAGCTTCAAAGCTGTATCTTCTGGTTCTCTTCTTTGATTCTGTAAAAATTGCAGAAACATAGCTTGTAACTCTGACATTTCCTCCTCCATCTTCTCAGCTCTGTTTTGAATTTCTGAAAACATTTTCTCATTTTTCTTCTACGTCTCCACCAAGTTCCTCACATTTTCTTCTAAACTCCACATATCCACAGCTTGCGTCCCTTCTGCCATTACTTCTCCCTGAATCGTTGCTTTGATACCAATTATATAGTTATTTTATTTTTATGAAATGAAACAGAGAGCAGACATTATGTTAGCTGTGTTAATAGAATTGTAAAGAGAAAATCGGAAGAGAGAGAAAGGAGCAGAGATACATAGAAGAGAGAGAAAGGAGGAGAGATACATAGAAGAGAGAGAGAGAGATACACAAATTAAAGAATATTAGAAAAGGAAGACAATATTCATTCTGTTACATGCCTCCTACTATTTGTTACTACAACGTCTTTAATACACGTAAGGGATGACTATTATAATGGTTGGCTTTTGATAACAATGGTGTGGTTTTATTTAAATAGTGCATTGCTATGTAGTAGTTCGAGTGATGATGTTCCCATTAATTCTTTAACTCATCCAAAATTTCTTGGTGGAGTTTTCTTCTTCATTTTTCTCTTCAACAGATTTGTTGTAGGGTTGAACACTAACTAAAATTGATGGCTTCCACTAAGTGGGATGGTGCGTAAGAACAAAGTCAAGAGTTTGATTAAGTGAGGTGGCTAGTAAGTGTAATTTTAGGGTTTAGTAATTTTTATTTTAGTTTTTTTATGACACATGTATATATTTAACATATATAAAAGCTCATCATTAAACTCTTTATTAAGGATGCTAACATAGAGATAACTAATAATTTTTTATTTACATGTGCCATACATATTAAAAAAAGTTATCTAACACGAATCTCTATGTTAGCATCCTTAATAAAGAGTTTAACGATGAGCTATTTTTATAAAAAAAATTAAAAGTTGAAATATTTTAGTACTAATTTTTTATAATTAACCCATATAAGAATGTTATGATTGAGTATAAAAAATACTATGTTTCAATACATATGAAATTACAACTCTCATATTATCAATATACTCTTATGTATGAAAAAGTACCATCACTTATAATAGATAAGTAAGTTCCTTCACTTTTAATATGAGAATACATAATCGAATTCAAAAAATATCATGTTTCTATACATGTAATACCATAACTCCACACATTCAATATTACGCCTTTAGAAATTTTGTATGAGATGTGAATATCCTACAATATACATTTATAAAGATTAAATGTTATCTATCCATTTTCTTAGAATAATAGAAATATAATGTTTTTTTTACAATAGAATTATAATGTATGAAGACATGACCAAACTTGGTTGATATGTTGTGGATCTTAATATTATTTTTAAAAATATGTTATTAGTATTTCAATTTACATACAAAGTCTCTTGTTCAAGTGTCTTTGGAGTACCAATTGGAATTTAAGTTTCTTAACATATTTTTTGTGCAACAATAAAATATTGCACATATATCCACAATCATTTTTTTCAGGTTGTAAAAGTTAAGATAAGTACAAAACATCATATTATTGTATAAAAATAATTTGACATAATATCCATGTAACATGATTGATCATCATTCAAATGAAAAAAATTGTTACCTATTTTATCCATTAAAGAACTCATGGTTTCTTACTTTTCTTTCTTAGTTATATTAATATTATTCAAACCTTATCGATGAATTGAACTAGGTCTTACTCCATATATAATTGGTTAATATGAAAAGGTTCATCATTTAAATTTTAGGGAAAATGAAATTTAAAGTGGCAAGTTAAAGCAATTAGACCATCATCATTAGAGGCTATGAGATCGTGAGATATAAAATTGTTTAAGTAACTTACGAAACCCATTATTATCGTATTTTCTAAATAGTAGACATGTCTTGTCATTTTAAAAGAACAAATCCAAATTTAAGTACTATATGTTTGTTTTTAAATAAACAAAATAAATCATGGTTAAAATTTTTCACAAATAGGATAACTTATACATCCAAAGATTATAGGCGTGTGAAGATGGAAAACAATGGCTTCGCACAAGCCATTGACATTAGAGACATTTACTTAGAGAGCAATAACTGCATAAGATTAACACTGAAAAATGTCAAACATATTCTAGATATCAGATTCATTATCATATTTGTGGGATGCAAAGTATTCCATAACAATGTATAGAAACTTACCAAAAGTGCCATGATTATAGCCAAGAGTAAGAAGCACGAGATTCTATACATGATGCAACCCAACCTTCCTAGTAGTAGTATTATTGCTATGGAAGATGTAAATGCAACTGAGTTGTGGCACAAAAGAGGTTTAATAGTGTTAGCTAAAAAGGGACATCTATCTGGTGTCAAGAGTACGTGTCTCAGAAAGTCTGTTCATTACCTAGTAGGAAAGCAAAATTAAGTTGCTTTCAAGAGCTCACCTCACTCCAGAAAACCAAATGTACTTGATTTGGTACATTCTGATGTATGTGGTTTGATGAAGACAAAGTCACTTGGTAATGCTCTCTACTTTGTTATTTTTATTGATGATCACTCAAGAAAGGTATGGGCTTACACCTTGCAGTCGAAGGTTCAAGTGTTAGAGGTCTTCAAACAATTTCAAGCTTCAGTCGGAAGAGAGATAAGGAAAAAACTAAACTGCATCTAGACTGATAACAGGGGAGAGTATTCTGGTCTATTTGATCAATATTGCAAAGAGCAAGGCATTCAACATTAAAAGACACTGCAAAAAATGCCATAATTGAATGGTTTGGCAAAAAGGATGAATAGAACTTTGGTGGAGAGACTCAGATGCCTATAATCATAAGCAAAGCTGCCAAAAAAATTTTAGGGTGAGGTATTGAATAAAACAGTGCATGTGGTGAATCTCTCACCTTTTGTTCCATTGCAGTCTGATGTGCCTGATAGAGTCTAGAGATGGAAATATGTCAAATATGATCATATTCATGTCTTTGGATGCAAGGCGTTCGTGTACATTCCCGAATCCTAGAGATCTAAGCTTAATGATAAGATAAAACATTGCGCCTTTATAGGTTTTGGCCTTAATGAGTTTGGTTACAGACTTTATGATCCGATCGGTAAGAAGCTTATCTGAAATCACAATTTTGTGTTCGTGGAAGATGAGACCATCAAGGATATCCAAATGTAAAAGATGCAACATCCAAAGATATTAATGATGAGCTTAATTTGGATCCAGTTAGTAGGTACTAGCACAGGAGAATGTTAAAGAGAATACTCAACAAGATGTAGCTGATGAGGATGTTCCTTTACCAATAAAGGCAGATGATGGTGATGATGACTAAGCACAGGAAGTAGAGGATCCAACTTCACTCAGACGGTTTGATAGAGACAACAGACCTTCTACTTAATACTCTCCAAATAAGTATATGTTACTCACTAAAAAGAGAGAACATGAGAATTATGAAGAAGCCATAGAAGATGAACACAAGCAACAGTGGGTTGAAGCCATAGAAGAATAGATGAACTAACCCTCTGAGAATCACACTTTTGACCTAGTAAAGCTCCCTAAAGGAAAATATTTTTGAAGAATAGATGGGTGTTCAGGGCAAAGCATGAAGAATACTCGTCACAGCCATGATATAAAGCCAGGCTAGTGGTCAAAGGATTTAGTCAGAGAAGGGGTATTGATTTCAATGAAATATTCTCATTAGTGGTAAAGATGTCATCCATTTGACTTATCCTTCGCTTAGCAGCTAGTCTTGATCCAGAAGTCGAGCAAATGGATGTGAAGACTGTCTTACTTCAAGGTGATTTAGAGGAAGAGATCTATATGGAGCAATTAGACAGTTTCAAAGTAAGGAGAAAGAAGATTATGTGTGTAGGCTGAAGAAGAGTCTTTATGCCTTAAAACAAGCACCGAGACAATGGTATAAGAAGTTTGAGTCAGTTGTGGGAGAGCAAGGCTATAAGAGACTTCCAATCATTGTGTTTTCATATAGAAATTCTCTTAAAATGATTTCATTATTTTACTGCTCTATGTTGATGACATGCTGATTGTTGGCAAAAATATTACCATAATTGACAAGCTGAAGAAGCAATTGAGCAAGTCTTTTATTATGAAAGACTTGGGCCCAGCAAAGCAGATCCTTAGTATAAGGATTACTCGAGACGAAAGCACGAGGAGGTTATATCTGTCTTAGGAGAAATAAATTAAAAAAGTGCTTCAAATATTCAACATGGAAAATGATAAAGTGGTTAGTTCCCCTCTTGCAACCCACTTTAAGTTAAGAAGTAAACATAGTCCTTCTATAGAAGCAAAGATGATAGATATGCAGAATATTCCTTACTTCTTAAGAGTAGGAAGTTTGATGTATGTCATGGTATGCATAAGGTCAAACATAGCTCATGCAGTTAGTATAGATTTCTCACAAATCTGGGAAGAAAACATTGGAATGTTGTGAAGTGGATCATGAGATATCTCCAAGGTACTTCCAACTTAAGTCTCAGTTTCATAAATGAAAACATATATTAGTAGGCTACACAGATTCAAATCTAGGCAGAGATGTTGATACTAGAAAGTTTACTTTAGGACACTTGATCACTTTTGTAAGGGGAGCAGTAACATGGCAGTCAAGATTACAAAAGTGTATTGCATTACATACTACTGAGGCAAAGTATATTGCGGCAACAGAAGCATGTAAGGAGTTACTATTGATGAAAAGATACATCTAGGAACTTCACTTCAAGCAAGATAGATATGTCATGTATTGTGACAATTAGAGTGCCATTTATCTTGTTAAAAATCCAACACTCTATTCGAAATCAAAACATTGAGATAAGATATCATTGGATCATAAATGTTTTGAGTTCCAAGTTGTTAACTCTTGAAAAAATACATATAGATGAAAATGGTGTTGATATGTTGACAAAGACATTCACAAAAGATAAGCTTGAAGTCTGCAGGTTGATCTCAGGGATGACAAGTCCTTCCAACTGATATGGAAAAGGAGGATTCTCCCCTCTATGATGATGATCCTAAATGTCAGGAGGGGAAGATTTGTTGGAAGTCCCTCTATTTAAGAAATTCCATATCGAAAGTGGAAGGAAGGCTTAAGTAGACTTCTCCCTATAAATAAATACCAAGAGGGAAGAAAGCATCCTAAGCAAAATATTCAGAGAAATACAAGCTTAGTAAAATAAAGAGTTTATGTATGATAATTTAGCATTAATGTTCCTCTATTTGTGAGATATTTTTCACTCTCTTTGTATTTCTAAAAGTTTAATCTCTTCAGTATATCAGTGTATTATCTCTATTTTTATCTAGAGAAATTGTGTTATACCCATTATTTTAAATAGTGGAGATATTTTGGACTATAGTCTCGTGGTTTTTACTTTCCATATGAGGAAGGTTTTCCATGTAATACTTTAGTGTGTCTACCTCCCCTCATATGAGTGGCACCACACCCATATGGTAAAATTGTTCAATTTCTCTTAAATCACTTACACGCTTTGATTGAAAATCTTTTCCAACCGATTAAATTTTTAAAAATGAGTAAGGAATATAGAAACATTGATAAATTATGAAAATGAAATTAAAATTTTTTTAAACTATAACTTATGAAAATAAAAACATGTTAAATTACGTTTTTTAATCTATAAAATTTTTATTTTTTAACCATAATTTGCTTAATTGATTGAAATTTAGAGATTATGCAACCTATACTATTATGAAGATGACTTAGTGAGGATAGCTTAATAGGCAAGGATAATAAATAGTGGTTGACCATATGGATTCTCTACCTTTCACATAAATTCAAAATCAATTGCATTTATGCTATCTACAAAGATAGGAATCTCATACCGTTCTAATACATGATAACTGTACATACAAGCATATATACTTATGGAGAAAAAGATGGAACCTTCAGTATGTTTCACCATATGGGTCTTATTTGGGCTAAAGAACTAGGTTTTTTAGCACTAAATATAGCATCATTAGGGGTACCTTAAGAATGGGATAATCATTCACTAATAAACCTAAAATAAAAAAATCAAAGAAGGGTTTATTTATGTAATGGCGTACGTAAATAGTATTACTCTTTAACAATAATACTCCTCTTTATATACAAACAAGCCAATACAAAGGATACTAACATTTACAATAATAAATACAAGCACTCTTTAGATAAAATACCAACGCTATATTATATATTTATATATCATCATATAATAGTTAAAAATAAGAAACATTCTTAAAAATACCAGTAGAAAAAATTAAATGGACTAAGAAAATAAACAGATATGTTGATACTAAGAAAAAATTAAAACTATTTTGTATAAATTCAAACCTTCGGGTGACTAAATGCATAGCCATGCATTGTCTATTGCTGGCGACTGCACCAAAGTCGAGAAAGAAGGCAGCCGACTGCACAAAGTTAGGAATAGTAGGAAAAAAAAGGAGGCCAACTCTGTCCACAGCCAGGTGTACGTGTATAGGAGGCTTATAAATAGGCTTTCCCATATTAGTTTTCTAATATACCAGAAATCTCTTTTTCTATTAAATCCCCACAAAAGTTTAGACAATGTTTTTCCTATTTAGTGATAGAGTTAGTTTTTCTCTTTGAAAAGTAGAGAGAGAGGTTGTACTTTTAAATTTTATAGTGAAATTTCCTTTTCTTTCCTGTGGTTTTTACCCTAATTTAGGGGTTTTTCACATAAAATATGTCTATTCATTACTATTTCTTCAGTCCTATTTAGCTACGAACTTACTATAATCTGGTTGATTTTTACAACAAGTGAAATCAGAGCGAGGTGAGAAAATTACGATGAATTTTTTACCTAATTCGTTCGGAGTTCGGGTGAGCACAGTGAAAGTTGGTAAACAGTAACCATAAAAGGTGACAACTGTTCATACATTTATTTTTGCATTAAGCTGTGTAGTTCCTGTAATTTAAATATACAATACTATTCATGTGTATGGTACTATTCATACATACGCGTACAGCACTATTCACATATACGGAAGTATTCATACGTACGGTACTATTGATACATATAAGTACTATTCACGTGAAATAATGGGAGCTAACTTCTATTCATGATAGAAGCAATGGCATCAAAATTTGACATTGAAAAGTTCAATGGGAGTAATTTCTCATTGTGAAAGTTGAAGATGAAGGCTATCTTGAAAAAAGATAACTGTTTAGCAGTCATCGACGAAAGGCTAGCAACATTCACCGATGATAATAAGTGGAATGAAATAGACTGGAATGCTATTACAAATCTTCATCTGGCACTAGCAGATGGGGTGTTGTCAAGCATAAAGGGGAAGAAGACGGCAAAAGACATTTGGGATCATCTCAGAAAATTATACGAGGCCAAATGACTCCACAACAAAATTTTTCTAAAGAGGAAACTATAAGCTTTACATATAGTGGAATCCACTTCGGTGATAGAGCACTTAAGTACTTTAAATACTCTATTTTCCTAACTCACATCATTGAGACACACAATAGAGATAAGTGAAAGTGCGGAACTTCTACTCCAAAATCTACCATATTCATATGATCAAGTCGTCATCAATTTAACAAATAACACAGACACTCTAGTCTTTGACAATATTGTAGCTACTATTCTGGAAGAAGAGAGTCGGTGCAAAAGTAAGGAAGACAGGCTAGCAAATTTGTAACAAGCAGAGACCTTGGTGATGACGAGAGGAAGATCAATGGAATGTGGCCCAAGTGGGAGTCATTGTCATGGTAGATCGAAATCCAGGAGTAAGAAGAATTTCAAGTGCTACAATTGTGGCAAGAAAGGGCACTTGAAGAAGGATTATTGGAATTTGAATAAGAAAGATTCTATTCCTTAAGGAAATGTGGCAAATACTTCAAATGATGGAGGTGCAATGGTTTGTGAAGCGGTAACGACTATTGAATGTAAGAGAAGAATTGTTGATGTATGGCTTCTCGATTCAGTAGTTACTTTTCATATGACCTCTCGAAGAGAATGGTTCCATCAATATGAATCTTTCTTCGGGGGATCTGTGTACAGTTGTAATGATCAGGCTCTGAAGGTCATTGATATCGGCACCATCAAGTTAAAAATGTATGATGGGACAACTCAGACTATTGAAAAAGTGAGACATGTGGAGGGCCTGAAGAAGAATTTGTTATCTGTAGGACAGCTGGATGATCTTGGTTTCAGATTTGAGATTCAAAATAAGATAACGAAAGTGATTAAAGGAGCGCTGGTATTTATGAAAGCAGAGAAGCCTATTGCAAATCTGTACATACTGAAAGGAGTAACTTTGTAAAAAAGAGAAGCATTCATTGCGGTGACTAGTCTAGATGACAAATCTGCAATAACGTGGCATAAAAAGCTTAGACATATATCAAAACAAGGAATGAAGATACTTGCAAAGAAGAATCTACTTCCAGGTTTCACAAAGGTATCACTACCCTTATGTGAGCATTGCATTGTAAGTAAGCAGCATCAATTGAAATTCAACACATCAAAGTTCATAAGCAAAGAAATTCTAGAATTGATTCACTCTAATGTATGGTAAGCACCAGTTACATCCCTAAAAGGAGCTAATTTCTTTGTATCATTCATTGATGATTATTCAAGGAGATGTTAGGTGTTTCATATCAAAAGGAAGGCAGATGTATTTCCAACTTTCAAATTTTACAAAGTACAGCTGGAACTCGAATCTGGTAATAAGATCAAGTGTTTACGCTTAGATAATAGAGGCGAATATAGTAGTAAAGAATTTGATGAATTATGCAAGCAACCAGGCATCAAAAGGCAGTTCACGATGACATACACTCTTCAACAAAATAGAGTAGCAGAGCGGATGAATAGATTTCTATTGGAAAGAACAAGAGTGATATTGAGAATTGTAAGCTTAGATAAGAAATTTTGGGCAGAAGCAATCAATATTGTCTAGTATGTGGTGAATCAAGCTCCTTCAATTGCAATTAAATTGAAGACACTAATGGAGATATGGACTGGTAAACCAGTGGATTATTCTAACTTTCGTATATTTGGAAGTCCTGCCTATATGATGTTCAATGCCCAAGAAACTACGAAATTGGATCTAAAATCCAGAAGATGTATTTTCTTGAGATATGTTGATGGAGTAAAGGGGTATCGTCTGTGGGATCTCACTGCCTACAAGATTATTATTAGTAGGGATGCTATCTTCATGGAAGATAAGGATCAAGAACAAGTAGAAAATGTTGTCACTGTAAAAGAGAATCCAGAGACTACAACAGCACAGGTGGAAAGGAAATTTGACCAAAATGATTCTTCTGAAGCTGCACCAGAGCACGAGGAGCAAGAACCAGTCAAATATGATATTTCAGATACTCGGAGATCAACTCACACAAGTAGAGCACCGAGCTGGCACTTAAATTATATTATGGAGAGCAATATTGTATACTGTCTTTTAACTGAGGACGGAGAGCTATCAACTCTTCAAGAAGTAATGAATAGATGCATCTCAGTGGATGGTAGTAATACAGGAAGAAATTGAAGCTCTGCATAAGAATAAGACATAGCAGTTGGTATCACTACCACAAGGAAGAAAACCTATTGGCAATAAATAGGTTTACAAGATCAAACAGAGTGGTGATGATCAAGTAGAGCGATATCGTACTACATTGGTAGTGAAAGGATATGCTCATAAGGAAGGAAATGTCTTCAACAAAATATTTTCTCCTGTGGTACTACTCACTATAGTTCGAGTTGTCTTGGTGATGTGTGCTACATTTAACTTGCATCTTGAGCAGTTAGATGTGAAAATTGCACTTCTCCATAAAGATCTTGAAGAAGAAATTTATATTCTCCAACTAAAAGGTTTTGAAGAAATTAAAAGGGAAAGAAAATTTGGTTTGTAGGTTGAACAAATCTTTGTATGATTTAAAGCAGGTGCTGAGGTGTTGGTATAAGAGATTTGATTCCTTCATCATAAGCCTTAGATACAGCAGACTGAATGCAGACCCTTGTGTATATTTCAAAAGGTTTGAGAAAGATGACAATGGCCGTATCAAAGAATTGAAGGGATAGTTGGCTAGGGAATTTGAAATGAACAACATGAGACCAGTAAATAAGATTCTAAGGATAAAAATTCACCGAGGAGCTGTGAGTTGGGTTTCAAAACTGTAGTCAGTTGTGGTTACGTCAAAAATAGAAGCAGAATATGTAGCAGCTACACAAGCTAGTAAAGAAGTAGTGTGGTTGAAGTTGATGTTAGAAGAACTCGAATGCAAACAAGGGAACTTATTTTGTTTTGTGATAACTAAAGATGCAAAGAATCTTGCAAGGAATCCAGCATTTCATTCAAAGACAAAACAAATTCGAGTTCAATATCACTTCGTTCATGAGAAAGTGAAAGAAGGAACGGTGGACATGTAGAAAATTCATACAATGGATAACCTGACAGATTTTATGACAAAATCAATGGTGACAAGTTTATGTGGTGTCGATCCTCGTGCGGCCTGACTGAGACGTAAGCAACATGTAGGGGCAAGGTAAAAAGAATAGTGTGAAGATTTAATTGACTCTCAATCAAATCTTCAAGTGGGAGATTGTTGCTGCCGACTGCACCAAAGTCAAGAAAGAAGGCAGCTGATTTTACAAAGTCAAGAATAGTAGGAAGAAAAAAAACAAAAGCCAGCTATGGACTGTTTGTCCACACAGCTAGGTGTACACGTACGAGAGGCCTATAAATAGGCCTTCCCATATTAGTTTTCTAATATCCCAGAAATCTCTTCTTCTATTAAATCACCACAAAAGTTTAGAGAGTGTTTTTCCTATTTAGTGAGAGAGTTAGTGTTTCTCTTTGTAAAATAGAGAAAGGTTGTACTCCTAAATTTCATAGTAAAATTTCTTTTTCTTGCCCGTAGTTTTTACTCTATTTTAGGGATTTTTCATGTAAAATCTGTCTATTCATTACTATTCCTTCAGTCCTATTTAGTTGCGAACCTACTCTAATCCGGTCAATTTTTACAACATTATCCTTGTCCATATTTAACTTGATTAAGAGATAAATTCCATACTCATGAACTTAAGAACTTACTTTACCGTCTTATTGTAATTAAAATAATTTTAAAAATATCTTCCTATAAGTAAAACTAATTATTTAGTATTATAATAAAATTTAATCATTTTAATATTAAAATGTTGTGGCTATACTCAATTAAAATATTTTTCATTAACTTTGTTGATGGCATTAAAATCAACTAATGCCATCAACAAATTCGTTATATTTTCAGTATCAAGATTCGTAAAATATTTTCTTCAGCAAGCTATGACTCTATATGTACGTCGTGTGCATTCTGTGCGATAGATTCAGCTGTCAGCCACGTTTGTTACATGCGCCTGATGGCTTCCTTTTGTAATCTTCTTAATGTTAGCACATACTTGAGTCTCAGTTGCGCCCTGTTCCATATATGGCTTCCAACGTCGGCATTTGCTTCTCTATTGTTGCCGCCGCCTCATGACAAGATGAAGAAACTGCAATCATTTCTATTCAAATTTAACTATAATAATAATAGCTGTTTCATATGCAATTTGGCACACAGAAAGAAAAAGAGAAACCAGCATTTCATCTTGTTAGGCTCTTTAATTTAATTAAGTCAACTAAATCTATAGGCTATTGATTTTGCATTAATTTGTCAAGGCATGGAATTTTTCTAACCTGCAGTTAACGCCAACAATATATATCATATATAGTATTGGAAAGTCAGAAATGAAATTCGACAAGCTTCCTATCAGCATACCAGGAAGAATCCTAAAGTATGACCAAGGTGATGACGAAGCTTCTTTTCTGGTATATAAGCTTAATATGATAGAAATTGTTGATTTCATAAAACCTTTCTCAATCAAACAAGTTGCATTACAATCAGGTTTGGTGTATATATATTGGAGACGAGTTGATCCACTGTATTCAAGGGCTTATGGTTAAATATATATCAAAAACTCCGGCCTCAGACCACACGCAAATCTAGCTAAGATTTCCTAAATTTTAATAATATGTTACGCCGAAAGTCATTTGCTTTTTTGAAGAACGACATAGTAAACCGGAATGTGTTGTTTGACTTGACTTATTAGGATCTGACATGAAGGTGATAAGATAATCTTTGTGGTAAAAACACCAAACATGACAAAGTCCGGGGAAACGAGCTTTAGGTACCGATACAGATATTTAATTACAAAAGAAAACCAAAATGAGATTGACGACGACCGTTCATTAACCATGTACCAGATAAATATGCATAATAAGAGTTCAGATAAATTTTTGATTAAATAAAATGTCAACAATTTAACTCTTTTTGAGTTAATAAAAATATAAAATAAAATTTTAATTGAATGTTTTATATAAAACTACTGAAAAACTAATTGTATTGATGCGAATATATGATAAGACTGTGCATTATTGGACTTTTCCAAATTTCACATCTTAACAGGATTTTTACTGAGTATTATTATTATTGTTGAATATATGATAATTTTATTTTAGTATAAAGTCTAAAACTACAATTCAAAATTTTGAATTGTAGAGACCTAAACTTAAACCCTAATCCGAATCATAAACTTTAAACCTAAATCTTAAAATTCTAAATTTTAAACCCCCAACTTCTCTATCTTTTTTCCTGTGCCTGAATTTTCAATACCATTCTTCTTTCATTTATAAATATTTAATTCCAATTTTTATTTATATATCCCTTTAAAAATCTCAATTCTTAAATATGTTGAGTGTCGAGCGTTTCTTTATTATTCGCTTGATCTTCCTTTGTCTTATTGAACAGTGAATTTGGAAATCTTAACTAGCAAAATGAAAAAATGAAAACCAAAACAATTGAGGAAGTTTTGACCTTTTATAAGCTTCCCAATG
>JAOTAY010000007.1:1705903-1726548 GCA_025629805.1 Erythroxylum baracoense | reverse complement strand
TTGTGAAATATTGTATTATGGCTCGAAATGCCCATTGGAGTTTGTAAAACTCTTGTCTTTTGATGATAATGAAGTATTATTGTGTTATACTCATGACTTTCCAGGATGTACATTGTAAATTTCAAGCATTCATAAAGGTATAAATCTGTGTTTTGATTTTAAGGGAAAAATTGTATTGATCTAGGCTGATTTGGACCAGGTTGTCTTCTTGGAAGTTGTAGTTCATGCTTTTAGCTTTCTAACGATATAAAGTTTGTAAATTTCAGAGATCGGACTTGACAGTTACGATTGTTACAAGTTAGTGATGTTGTGTCGGATGTATGCAGGACATTTTACAGCTTTGCTATTTTTGATCTAATAGAATGAGAAAATGTGGTATTTTGAAATGGGAAGAAGAAGTGTCATAAGTACTGTGGTTTCTTGAACTAGGAAAAACTAGTGTGATAAGTTGGAGATGAAATGAAGATGATAAATGGGGTTGATCAGGTGTAGAATTTCATGATGAATGTGTATAGTTGAATGGTTATGTTTTTAGGATGATGACCGAACATGGATGATGAATTGATTGTAAATGGTTTTGAATTGGAATGAAGGTAAATGATGAGGAATATTAGTGTTTGAATTAAACAACGTGTATTCCCTGAGAAGATTTGGTATGAAGATTTCAAATAAAGAATCGAGATTTTGTGAGATCTGTCAGCTGAACTATTGAATAAGTCGACTATCATGTTATAAGTCGACTATTAACAATCAGATATGATAGTTGGAGTATTGGACAAGTCGACTATCTTGCTGCAAGTTGACTATAAACAATCAGACCTGTCAGTTACATAAATAGACTAGTCGACTATCATCATATTAGTCGACTATTAACAATCAGGCCTGTCAGTTGGATAAATAGACTAGTCGACTATTATCATATTAGTCGACTATTCAAAGTGCAGAGCTGAAAGTTTCATGTAAATTGTTAATGCTAGTTGACTTTCATGGAAACTGTTAGTATTTGTCGACTATACACCAACTAGTCGACTATCAATTACAGCTGAACCAAATTTGACATTGTCAATTGTCTTAAACATCTTGAAGTCATTAAGTAAAGATCATTACTGCAGAGGATTGATGATTTTGGTGATTGACTAGTGTGGTACACCACTTTGTGGAAGTTACGCTTTATGTCCCAAACCATGTACATGTGGGCTCATCATTGCTTATCTTTGGTACATTTAAGCTTGAATAGAACTTGAAAGGTACTTAGTTGGTTATGGAAATAAGAGATAATTCGAGTGATGTGTTTAGGGTGACGAGTGAGGATATGAGCATAAGAATGAATTGTCATTTATTTTGGGATGATATAAGAACCCTTCAGAGAGTTGTGCTCATGTGTCATGACTCCGAAAGTTGGGCTCCAGAAACGGAGTCCAACATCTGTTTAGTATCAAAGCACGAATTAGACTCTGAAAATGGGGTCTAACACCTGTGCTCACTCTGCCTCTACCACGGCCTCTCTGTCCAGTCCCACTACCTCTACTCTACTGAATAGTGGCTTCACTCCCTGATCTGCCACTCATGCCAGACTAGGTTCCCATAGTTGCAGGACAATCTCTAATATGGTGATTAAAGGAGTCACATCTAAGGCAAACTCCAGATAGTCTCTAGCACTCACCACCGTGCCTCTTCCCACAGTGCTCACACTGGGGTATCTGACTCTGTACTATACCTCTTCCACTGCCAGTCTGTGCAAAACCACCCCTCTGTCTAAATCCTGACTGCCTTAATCCAAGTGGTGATCTAAATGCTCTATTTTTGCGCTCATTGAATCTTCTGGCAGAACCACTCTGACTCTCACTGGACATCTTCAATCCGGATCCTTGTCCAGACTCTACTTGTCCCTATCTCAGTAGCTGTTCAAGTCTAATCGACGCAACTCTCAACTTGGTGAAACTACTTAAATTGAAGATATTTAGTCTTGTTTTGATCTCCATGTTCAGCTCATCCTCAAAACTCCTACACTTATCTTCTTCAGTAGGAATCAAAGCAGTAACATATCCCATCAGCTCATTAAACTTGATCTCATACTCTTCCACTGACATCCTACCCTGCTTCAAATCCAAGAACTCCTTCATCTTCCTGTCCAGGTAGATCTTGGGCATGTAGTTCTCCTTGAAAACCTTCAAAAAGTCTTCCCAGTTCAGGCTGCAAGGCCTGGTGGTATTACCTAGAACAATCTTCTACCATTAGTAAGTTACGCCTTGTAGTAAGGACACTACATAGTCGACCCTCTCGTCTGGCTAGCAGTCCATCTGATCAAAAACCCTTTCCGTCCTTTCCAACCACCCCTCGACGTTAGTAAGGTCCGTGCTACCATATAAATCCACAGCCCCTTGCTTCCGCAACCTATCATACCTCCTCTCCCTTCTCTCGGGAACTCTAGGAGGCATTACCTCCTATTGAGGTACAGAGGACTTTCTACTGGCTCTTACAGTAAGACAATTGCATTTCAATCAATCAAGCATACTTAATACAATTTATACAGAATACACATGTGACTCTTTTCTAATTATTACGTTGTTGCGACCGAGTGCCTAAACTGTCCTGTATTCGTTGTAGATACCGGGCTCATTTATACTGTCCCTTATCCGTTGGGGATATAAGGCTCATTTTACATAGTGAGCCTTTAGATCTTAACCACATTGGAGCTTTAAGCTCATTTTCGGTGGCTACTAAGGTCACAACTCACATTATTTGGTTATGCATTCATGTATGGATTGCATCTCATAATCTATCACTTAATTAAATAAATAATTAGTTTTTCCCATTCACATACAAGTAGCACTTCAATATCTCATCCATACATCACAATCATCAGACCTTAATGTCCTGCTTTCAGTACACAACATTACACATTCATAGGATAAGTCAAAACAAAATTTAACACAACAGTAATTAAGTGAGACCGTCTAAGTTACTCACTACTTGCTTCCGAAGCTATTACCTCAAAGTTCTGGCAACGTCTGGGTGTTGATGTTCCAATTGCTCCTCTAAAACAAGCAATATACACACATCACACATTAGTACAATTTTTCACTTATGCACATGTATGTATATGAAATATGTACAATGCATGTTCACGACAATCCTACATATCTTTCCATTATTCTCATCACATAATTATACATATTTCCAAACTCACATATGTATCATTTATACTTATGGTTTATACCACAATAAAACCATAAAAATCAAAATTCATAACTCATTTCTTCAATTCAGATTTTTCCTGAGATACACTTTCGGGTCAACGTTCCAAGTTCTTTTTGACCAAGAAAAATGAAGTCATTTGAGGATAACTTCTTCTATAAAATTGTTCACTATCTCTTAAGTTTCTAATGACACCAAGATCATTCAATTTGGTTTAGTATCCTATGAGTTATGATCACAATACCACAGATTGTGTATAATTGAACTTTTGGCTAGTTCATGATCATACCCTCAAATTGTACAACTCATAACTTTCAACTCAGATATCTAAAATTTGCAAACTTAGTACTAATTGAAAGATAAGATAATGAAATAAAACTTTTTTGAAGACATCTTTGTCTGATTCATCCTATATCCATTCAATTTTTATGAAAACATCAAAACATAATTTCTGTCTCGGGTAGTACTATAACCTCAATCCTGACTCAATTTCCCACCAAAATTTGAAAGTCTTAGAGACAGAATTAAATTTAGACTTTTTCAACAAAGTTGTAAAATTATATCTCTATTTTAATATGAATTAAGAATCACCTCATTTGGGCATCTCCAGCTCAAGATATCATTAAAAAATCAACACATGTGCAGAAGGCATCTCTCGCATATCAGCTTCGGGGTCGCGATTGACTGTCGTAACTCAGCAGCGATGTCGCAATCGCGACGCGTCGCTGTGATCACGACTTCCACAGTCGCCCAGCAGAGTCACAGCCGCAACGTGTCGCGATCGCAACCTACTTTAGGGCCGACGCAATCCTCCTTCTTTTTTTTATTTTCTTTTCCAAACTTCACATCCATTTTACACCTAGAAAATGCAGCTTTTTGGTAAAGTCATCTTTTAAACAATTGTTCATATATGTCTTAAGATTCTAAAGAACCTAAGTCCATACAATTTGGCTCAATATTCTAAAAATTGAGGCTTTTTGGTAAAGTCATATTCTAAACAATTGTTCATATGTGTCTTAAGATTCTAAAGAACCTAAGTTCATACAATTTGGCTCAATATTCTGGAAGTTATACACAATTTACTTCATACTGTTCAGAAACAGAGACAAAATATGAAACTTAACTTCAAGACAATTTTCAATACTCTTAAATACAAAATTCAAACTTGATTTCTTCATGAAAATTGTATCCATTCATCTCTAGTTTAATATAAATTAACAATCATCCTAATTGCATATCTGTAGGTCAAGATATGTGAAATAAACCGATGCATGTTCAGTAGAAACACTACATCTAACACATTTCCAGAACACTTCCTCATCAATCTCTTCCTAATTCATCTCTTTTGCTTAATCTATCACTTATAAATTATATCCACATCATTTCCCCTTCATTTATACCCCAATTACAGTTCAAGATCATCTATACACAATTCAAAATCCATTCTTGATCATATACACCAAAAACAAAACTCATCATATACACATTCATCATAATGAACTTTCTATCTCAAAAATCATCTCAACAACAACTTATCAATTATCAACAAATCAAATACTCAAAACAAGACATCATCAATCTTTATTCTCCATCCACGACATATGCATATAAATTCATGACCAATCCATCAATCTCAAATTACTCCACATACAAGTTCTATTTACACTAACTCATGAAAATCAACATATAACAAATCCTTCAAAAGAACACCAACCCTAGATTCTCATACAACCCATGTACATCATCATGGAGGTTGGGAGGTTGGGTATTTGGTGAGAAATGAAGAAGAAAAAAAGATAAGAGTAGCAAATGAAAGATAAGAGGGCTAGGTTCAAAGTTGGTGAAGGTTGGGAACAAAATTCATGAGGAAGAAGAAGAGAAGGTCACGTGCAAGACGAAGAAAGGAAGAACAAATACCCTTCAATTAGAAAGCATCATGAGAAACAAGACAAGGAGGGTCTTTACAATAAAAAGACTGGTGATTTGCCATATGTCATCTCCTTATAGGTTCACTTAGGTTATTCTCATTCAATTTGTCCAATCACCTCTAATTTCTATTCTAATTATCTCCAAATTTTAATGATATATGTCATTAAATCCCAAAGTCATAAATAAAAATTTTTACTGCCATTTGACTCTTAATTCTACTACTATTTGGCAATTGTCTTGCTACTTGGCATTTTTCCTAGTCCAAATTTTACCCAAATTTTCAGAAATTTTTTAAAAATCTCTAAAAATTCTAAATTACTAAATACACTATCTAAATTAATTTTTCAACATATAAAAACCACAATTCTCCACAAAATCACATTTACAATTCAATTATAAATCAATTATACTTATAATGTCTATAAATGCATGTACAATTATTTTCATGTGCAAAAATTCAATATTCATGAATATGAGCATATCATATAATGCATAAGCATGAATTGCGTTTTCTAATTTCTTACTAATCTCTTATATTTGCTATTCTAGTCTCAACATGGGTAATGGGATGTTAAAAATAAAATAATTAAAACTACTAAAGCACCACTAGAACTCCATGTTAGTGTCCTCCACTTAGAAAAGACTCATCCTCGAGTGCACAAAGTCCTCTAGGTATAATGGATCATCAGAATTATGAAGCCTGGACAAATCTACTATGTTGAAAGTGTTGGAGATCCACATGTTATCTGGAAGGACTATGATATAAGCATTGTCATTAATCTTCTTTAATATCTTGTATGGTCTATACTTCTTTGGCTGTACTTTACTGTATGTTCCTACATGAAACCTCTCTTTGCAAAAGAATACCATGACTTGATCTCCCACATCGAATGTCTCTAGTCACCTATGTTTATTAGCTGTTTGTTTGTACCATTAGTATGTCGCTTCCAATTTTTGTTTTACCAATTGATGTATTACTACCATTTGTTCAGCCATATGCTTACCAGAAATATTAGACCCCTCACCTTTAGGTAGCTTGAGCAAGTCTAACGTGTGTTGAGGTGCCTTAGTATATGATTGATGATTTCTGCAAGTGCACAGAATCGTCCTAGTATCCACACAGTGAATATTCTAAAGTCATCTCCCTCAAGGACCAATTCGTTCACCAATCTAATTAACTCTAATTAATTGCATGTTATGGATAGAAGGTTATAAAAGTGATTGGAGTTGGGTGATTAATAAATTGTAAGTTATAAAAGTGATTGGAGTTGAGTGATTAATAAATTGAAAGTTATAACAAGGAATCAGGAAAAGGATCGAATTAAGGCTTTAGAAATAAGGGTAGGGGTTCACCCATTCAAAAGGTTGATTTGCACAATATGAAATTAGTCGAATGTTAGGCTATGAAAACAGTTGCACTACTTTACCTATATCTTTTCTCAAAGCATACAGGAGCATTCAGCTAGAGAAACACCATTTCTCAATGTATGAACTCACTAACCAAATCCATTAAGAACAAGCAACCTCAAGCTCTCACCTTAGCTTAGGTTATCTCTAACTCTAAATCCAAAGTGTCCATCTTCCTAGAGCATGAATCATGGCTCTTCAGTATATCCTATGATTCCTAAGTTTGCATCTATGGAGATCAATCATAGAGACAGTAATGAAGTTCAAAGAAGATGAACATAGCCCAGAAAAATTCATTGAACATTCAACTATCCATACCATGCAAAGCATCCTTCAAATAGGCTACATTCCTCACCCTAAATGAGGTTTAGTTCCCGAACATTGCAACAAAAATCATACATATAAGGGTGCTCAACATTAAGAAAGAGTAGAGAGAGAAAGTAGCAGAAACACAAGGGTGACAGCTCCTAATCCTTGGGTGAATCCCTAAAATTCCCTATCTCCCTCTTATTTTGTGCCTCCCAAATGTAGTAACCTCGTTTTTCATGTCTAACCACCTTGTTTTAGGTCTAAACAGTGAGTATTTATAGTCCTCTTGTCCCAAGAAACCTAATTTTTTGAAACAGGGGGAGTGCTAGCCATAGATGTCCATTAAATGGATGTGTATGTCCGTTTAACAGACCTTCTCAGGTCTAGAGAGTCCTCTTGCCAATTGATGTCTGTTAAATGGACATGTGTGTCCGTTAAACAGACATAGCCCATTCCAGCAATTTCACGCCTTTGACCTTCCATTTGCCATAATTTCTTCTCAGAGTCTTCACGAGAGTTGTAGAGCTTGGAATTCTCCTTGCAATCGTCCTTGAGTGGCTTTGATCTAGCATCCACAAGGAAAGTTAGTCCTTTTTTTTCCAAAATCTACCATTTGTACCTATCAAGCAATACAATCTGAGTGTGAGAGAATTACTGAATAAAACTTCAAATCCATAGAGAAATAAGTCAAATTAAACCCAAATCATCCCAAAATCATCTACAACAAATTTGACTTATCATTTATACTAGAAAACTAGTCAGATGATGATCTTGAAGATCAGGTGGATCATATTCCTATAAGAGGTACTAGACTTCTTTTTGACATTTATTAAGCTTCCAATATTACCCTTTGTGAACCAGCAAGCTTCAATGAAGCAAAAGAAAGTAAGGAATGGCTAGTGGCAATGCAGAATAAGATCAACATGATAGAAAACAACCAGACATAGGAACTTGTAGAGAAACTAGTTGACAGGAAGATTATCAGGGAAAAGTGGGTCTACAAGACCAAAATAAATCTTGATGGTACTCTAAACAAGTTCAAGGCTAGATTAATGGTTAAGTGGTATTCACAAATAAGTGGAGTGGATTACTTAGACACTTTTGCACCTGTAGCAAGGTTGGAAACCATCAGGCTCATTCTGATCCTGTTTGCCAAAAGAGGCTGGCTTGTGCATCAATTAGTTGTCAAATTAGCTTTTCTCAATGGAGAGCTTAAAGAGGAGATCTATGTTGAGTAGCCTGAAGGTTTTGTAGTAACAAGAAAGGAGGAAAATAATGTACAGATTGAGGAAAGCCTTGTACTGGCTGAAACAAGCTCCAAGAGCTTAGTATGATAAGCTAGATAATTACTTGCAACAGATTGGCTTCATCAGGAGTAAGAGTGAACTCACTCTCCATGTGCGAAAGCAGGAGGATAGACTCATTTACTTGTCTGTATATGTAGATGAGTTGTTATTAATAGGGAACAATGCTAAGGAGATTGAAGGTGTTAAGCTCAAATTGAAGAGTTTGTTTGACATGACAGACTTGGGCTTAATGATATACTTCTTGGGAGTGGAAATTTGTAAAAATCAGAAGAGGATTTCTGTTTGCCAGCAAGCTCACCTATGAACTATAAAGAAAAGTTACAGAAGACAGATGGAAGCAACGCCACAGATGAAGGTAGATTCAGAAGCCTCATCGGTAGCTTAATTTAGATAGCCTCTACGAGACTGCATATCCAATTTCCAGTAAGCATGCTTTCAAGGTTCATGGCTGCACTAACTGAACTTCATATGATAGCAGCTAAGAGAGTCCTAAGATATCTCAAAGAACCTACAATTTCAGTCTTAAGTATGGCAGAATAGGAAGTATGAAGTGAAAAGGATATTCTTACAGTGATTAGGGAGGAACTTCAGATGATATGAAGAGCACCTCTGGTTATTGTTTCAACTTGGGATCAAGGTGTTTCCTATGGGTATCAAAGAAGTAGAGTGTGGTAACTCAATCTACAGTTGAAGTAGAGTTTATTGTAGCTACTGTTGCTATTAATCAAGCTATATGGCTTAGGAAAATGATGGAAGAGTTGCACATTTTGATGGAGAAGAGTACAGAAGTATTGTTAGATAACAAGGCTACATTGGCAATTTCACTGAATCCAGTGTTTTATGGGATAACAAAACACTTCAAGTTGAAATGTTGTTTTCTGTGAGATATACAGCAAGGAGGAGAAGTTTAACTAATATACTGTAAGACAGAAGAACAAGTTGTAATCTTATTCACTAAAACCTTACAAGGAAGGAGGTTTGAATATTTGCAAACCAAGGTTAGACTGTCTTAAGACTTCAAAACAAGAGGAGTATGTTGAAGTCTTAGAAGTTAAGAAGATCAAGAATGTAGTTATGATAGTTAGAGTTAGTTTTTTTCTATTAAAGTCTGTTAATAATTCTTAGTTTTTTCTATTAAAGTCTGTTAATAATTATTGACAGCAATGTATATATACATTAGAGGAAGATCAAATGAATACAATTCAATTCATTCTCCTCAGTTCATCTTCTACAAATTTATTATTTTCTTTAGCATATTTCGTCGTAAAAATAACAACTATGTACGAGAATTATACAAAAATGATAGCATCTACTTTTCTATTCCTGCAAATTCTAGGTATATTGATCAGCTGCTTTTAATCTATTGATGTTTTTTGGTATTTACCAAGTTATATTAAGAAGGTTCAAACTAGTTGTTGGGTTGGTAATCTGTTATTCCAATCAGAATTGTGGCCAGTACTATTTGTGTAAACCATTGAGATGTCAATTTGAAAGACTTTAATTCCCCTAGTTAATCCTACCCATGAATTTCAAGTCTAATAGCTTAAAATGTGGAAACAATCCATGGACATGTTTTCTAAAAGATTGGCTTCTTGGAAGCCTATGTTTTATCTCTTTTAGAAGTGGACATTTCAATTTATTTTTTATATCAGCAAAAGATAGGGAAATTACTTTGGAAAAAACATCGTCGGCTTTTACGTATTTGTTTTTGTTTTAATAGTCCCAACTGTTGATTCGAACCTTCCAACTTACTGTGTTTTATAAAAACCTCTCGTCCCAAATAAGCCTTATTACATTCTAACTTCCTCTATCCTGGTATAATTATATACTTTACGAAAATATGGTACTTTCACCAGAAAAATTCCTATTACTAAATAGAGAATTATACATTTAGCTTTTCTCTTTCTTTCTTAGGATAATGATATACTTCACCCATCTATTATATTAAAATCTTCTATTAAAATTAATTATAATTTTTTCCTTTAAAAAAGCTAAAATAAATTAGTATTTTGAGTTGGAATCTCAACCAATAGCTGGAAGGTACCGGTCGATTTTAAAAACTCTAGGGGCTGATTAGTAAAAATCACAAAATTGGATTTGTGATTTGTGTTAGGTTGGAATTGGATGTTTGGATTGGAGTTGAATGAAATGATTTTTTTTTAATCTTGATGGTTATTAATAAAGCAAACATATGCAAGAGGGGGTGAATTGTGTAAAAATTTGCAAGATACTTTAAAAATGATAATATCCTTCTAAACAAAAATAAGTCTACAAATAGGAAGGTCCTATCAACTTTTTAAAAGATCCTGTTAATGGAAAGGGACCTGTTATCGCTCAAAAGAAAAAGAGCCTACTAATTGATAGGAGCCTGCTAGCAATCAAAAACGAAAGGAGCCTTTTAATTGATAGGAGTCTATTAATGATAAAAAATGAAAGGAACATCTAAGATAGAAAAAGATAAGGGACTTATTGTAAAATTGAAGGAGCCTCTTGAAAACACAAAGTTATAATGCAAAAATTTAAAAGTTAGGAAGAGAGAAAGAATGAAACAAACAATTTATACTGGTTCGACTTATAATGAAGCCTATGTCCAGTCCCCAAGTATTCATGATATGGGTTTAAATGTTGATTTATTTTATCTTTGACACTTAGTGATTAATACCTTAGAAATGCTTAGGATGCTCACTTTGATTCATATTTGATTTTAGACAAATTTTGGGAGTGAAGGACTTAAAGTGACCCAAAAGCATGCTCATTGAAGCCATCTTTTCAATTTATATACTCTTTGTCTTCATGAAGCAAGAGTGAGAAATATTGGACCAAGTAAAGAAAAGAAAATTCAGAATGAGAAGCAATGAAGCAACTCATGTTTGCATGGATTTTGCATGACCATCACACGTCCATTTAACCATAACATGATATTCTATTTTAAGAGAAGTGCAAAGAATGATGACTAAATGATGGATGGTGGATAGCTACATATGGAGGGCTGAAGCATGACAACGTAACCTATCCATTTATCTTATGAAAAGCCTAGCTTCCATATGGTGTTGAATATAGCTTTGGACTGAAGTAAGGAGGCTGAAGCACGTGAGTAAAATTTTTACAGCCATTCCAAATTATTATAGCCATGATTTATGTTACCACACCCATAAAAGAGCTCTCTCCAATAAGATTTAAATGGACAGCTGTCCATTTGCCACATTTTAACCTAGATTTGGAGTAAGAAGAGGAGAGTATGTCAGCTGTGGGGGCTGGAAAGGTGAGAACTGAAGCTCATATCTTTGTTGTGGAGTGAAGAGAACGTGAATGGAGGCTGCTTCATTTGAGTTTTAACGTAGCTAGAAGGGCAAAAGAAGGAGCCAAAAAAATGCAGATTTACGTGAAAGAAGTGAGCAACCGAGAGCCGTGGGAGAAGGATATAAGAGTTGCATGAAACAAGTGAGTAATTGAGAGCTACAAGAGAAGAAAGAAAGTAACATGAATAGTAGCTTAGGCCAAACATCTTTATTTGTCCCATCAGTGAATAGTGGGAGAGAGCGGTGTGAAATAGAGCAAAAGAGAGAGTAGTAGCGTGGAACCAAGGAGCTGGTCATCTTTAGCTATCTTATTATCTTCCATTCTCCCTTCAATTTTTTTTACATAAATAGAGGCTACAAAAACTGATTTTTGGAGCTTGAAGATAAAGATAGAAGGTTAAATCATCTGACGCCGATTCGGAGGCGGAATCGAGGCTAAGGAGCACATTATGTGTATAGTGTTGTGCATCACTGTCTGCTTTCTTTTTAGATTGTTATGTTAATTTGTATGGATTAATTGTGTATTTGGATAGTGATGGCTTTAATCTATTGAATGATTTTTATGACTACCCATAGCTCGATCTTGAATGTGATACGTACTAATCATGTGAAGGATCATTTGTAGCAACTAATGGTACTGAATCATTAGAAATAACGTAGCTTAAGTTAAATAGTCCGTGCTTGCGTGATTATTACTTAAATTGATCTATTTTTCTTAATTGTAATGCTGCTATCTAGATAAACTTAGAGAGCTTGTTCTAGGTTTCCTAAATCGATGTTAAATATATTCTTCTAATTTATCATTTTGTTACAGTTTAATTTGATTTATTTTTATAAATTTAATTTTATTTTGTTTTTAATTTGTTTCAAATTGAAAATCCCCTATTTGCTTAAACAGATAATTTAGGAAAGTAATTGATATTAATTCCTGTGGGATTGACCTAGACTTATCGTTATCTATATTTCAGTCTAGTTATTTTGGTAGCGTTACGATGCACAACCAATTTTTTGAATTAAATTGACCCAAAAGCATTCTCATTGAAGGTACTCTTTGTCTTCATAGAGCAAGAATGAGAAATATTGGAGCAAGTAAAGAAAAGAAAATTAAGAATGATTGCAGCTCACGTTTGCATGGATTTTGCATGACCATCACACGCCTATTTAACCATAACATGATATTCTATTCAGAGAGAAGTGTGAAGAATGATGGCTAAATGATGGATGGTGGATAGCTACATAAGGAGGCCGAAGTATGACAACGTAACATGCCCATTTATCTTATGAAAAGCCTAGATGCCATATGGTGTTGTACGTAGCTTTTGAATGAAGAAAGGTGGCTGAAACATGTGAGTAAAATTTTTACAACCATTCCAAATTATTACAGCCATGATTTATGTTACCACACCCATGAAAGAGCTCTCTCTAATAAGATTTAAATGGACAGTTGTCCATTGAAAGATAGCTATCCATCTGCCACATTTTAACCTAGATTTGGAGTAAGAAGAGGAGAGTTTGTTGGCTGTGGGGGTTAGAAAGGTGAGGACCAAAGCTCACATCTTTATTATAGAGTGAAGAGAACATGAGTGGAGGCTGCTTCATTTGAGTTTTAACGTAGCTAGGAGGGCTAAAGAAGGAACAAAAAAACACAAATTTTTGTGAAAGAAGTCAGCAATTAAGAGCTACGAGAGAAGAACATAAGAGTTACGTGAAACAAATGAGTAACTAAGAGCTGCAAGAGAAGAAAGAAAGTAACATGAATAGTAGGTTAGGCCAAACATCTTTACTTTTCCCATCAGTGAATAGTGGGAGTGAGTGGTGTGAAATAGAACAAAAGAGAGAGTAGTAGCATGGAACTAAGGAGCTGGTCATCTTCAGCTGTCATATTATCCTCCATTCTCTCTTCAATATTTTTACATAAATGGAGGCTACAAAGGCTGATTGTTAGAGTTTAAAGATGGAGATGGAAGGCTAAATCACCTTATGCTGATTTAGAAGTGGAATGGAGGTCGAGGAGCACATTAAGCGTATAGTGTTGTGTATCATTGTCTATTCTCTTTTTAGATTGTTACATTATTTTTAATGGATTGATTGGTTATTTAGATAATGATGGTTTTAATGCTCTATTGAATCATTTTTATGCCCACCCATATCTAGATCTTGAATGTGATACGTATTAGTCATATGGAAGATGGTTTGTAGCAAATAAGTTGCACTGAATCATTAGAAATAACATAGCTTAAGTTAAATAGTCCACGCTTACGTGATTATTACTTAAATTGATCTGTTTTTCTTAATTGTAATGCTACTATTCAGATAAACTTAGAGAGCTTGTTCTAGGTTTCCCTATAGTTAGGGTTAATTAACGAGTGCTTTGTAATTAACTAAAACTTAAGGAAAATCTGAATTAATAGAGCTTGTTATTAATTCACAATCAGTAGTCCAAAAAGAGGAGTAAAAATGATAACTCAACGACATTTATGAAATTGTGCTTAGGCTGAGATAAAACCAATGAACTGATGTTCAATTTATTCATTGACTTTATCATTTTGCTACAGTTTAATTTGATTTATTTTCATAGATTCAATTTATTTTATTTTTAATTTGTTTCAAATTGAAAATCCCCCTATTTGCTTAAACATATAATTTAGAAAAGCAATTGATATTAATCCATATGGGATCGACTTAGACTTATCGCTATCTATAGTTTAGTCTAGTTATTTTGGTAGCGTTATGATGTGCAACCAATCTTTGGCACTATTACCTCAGATTATTATTCTTTATTTTTCTGAATTTATTTATTTTGTTTTGTTTTGTTATCTTTGTTTTGATTTTGACTTTTGATTAATTTCTTTTCTTGTTTGGTTAGTTTTAGTGCATGACACGATCTTCTCACAATGGTGAATTGAAAATTAATCTAGACTTGAAAGAATGTTACGTAGAGCGAGAAGACAAGTTGCAGAAAGTTCCGAGGATCCGTCATCATCTGATAGGAAACTTGATTCATCGCCGGGAATTTAAATAGTTTTAGATTTGCTTTCTGATTCTTCTAGTGATTCCATTTCTGAAATGATTCTAACATGGCAGGTCAAAACAATGATCGCACTTTTAAGTAGTTAGCTGCTCCTAATTTTAACCATCAACACTTTTGTATTGATTTTCTTACTATTGATGTTGCTTTTAAGCTTAAATCTGGTATAATTTACCTTTGCCTACTTTTCATGGTCTTTCAGGTGAAGATCCTTACAAGCATCTCAAGGAGTTCTATATGGTCTGTTCTAGCATGAAGCTAGCCGGAGTACAAGAAGCGCAAATTAAGTTGAGAGCATTCCCATTCTCGTTGGGGGACATTGCCAAGGATTGGCTTTAGTACTTGCCCTCAGGTTCAATTACCACTTGGAATGAGATGTAAAGACTTTTTCTAGAGAAATACTTTCCTGCTTCTCGAGCTACAAACATTCAATAGGAAATCTGTATAATTCGACAGCACCATGGGGAGACATTATATGAGTACTGGAAGCATTTCAGGAGGTTATGTGCTAGCTGCCGTATCATCAAATCAATGAGCAGCTCTTGATCCAGTATTTCTATAAGGGGCTTCGGCTACAAGAAAGAAGTATGATAGATGCAACAAACAGAGTTGCACTAGTAGACAAGACACCCATTGAAGCCAGGAATCTGATTTCCAATATGGATGCTAACTCTCAATAATTTAGTATTCAAGAGGAACCCAAACCATTGAAGGTTACTGAAGCTAGTACTAAAATCTTTAATGAGACAAATGGCTGCAAATAATGCTCAACAAGTCAAAGTATATGGAATTTGCATAATTAAACATCCCACTGACATATGTCAGACTTTGCAAGAGACATCCATAGAACAAGTGAATGCTTTTGGGACCTTCCCGGGTCAACCACAAAGGAATCCTAGCTACCCTTATGCACATAACTCAGGATGGAAGAATCCTCCATTCAACACTTACGGGCAGCAAGGACAACAACAAGGGTCCTATCAACAACCGCATCAAATACAAGCTTAACCATCAAGCTCTGGACCTTCACTGGAGAAATGATGAAAACTTTGGCTCAGAATAATATACAATTTCAACAAAAAACAAAGCTAGCATTCAAAATATCAATTGAGTCATATAGCTACTGCGGTGAGTCGATTAGAGAATCAAAATTCAGGTAAGCTTCCTGCTCAAACAATTATAAACCCAAAAGAGAATGCGATTGCTATCAGCTTAAGGAGTGGTAAAGAAATAGAGGCACTACACAAGACTCTTGTTATTGGCAGTTATGAAGAATCTAAAAAGGAACTTGAATTACCTCAGAAAGAAACTGAAAAGGGAACTAAGGTAAATTCTCAATCTCCTGTGATTAAAAGCTTTACTAAAACTTTGCTTCCTTTTTCTATTAGGTTTGCTAAATTGAAGAAAGAGAAGCAAGATAAGGAGATTTTGGAGATGTTTAAAAAGGTGGAGGTAAACATAAACATACCTCTAATTAATGCTATTAAGCAAGTTCCTCGATATGCCAAATTTTTGAAGGAGTTATACACTTCTAAAAGGAAATTGAGGGAAGTCAAAAAAATAAGTGAGGGGGAGAACGTGTCCGCGGTCATTCAAAGAAAGCTTCCCCCAAAGTGTAAGGATCCCGGTACATTTACGATACCTTACAAAATTGGTGATACTAGATTTGAAAGGGCAATGCTAGATCTATGAGCTTCAATTAATGTTATGCTATATTCTATTTATACTTCGTCAAATTTGGGATTGTTGAAAGAAACTCGTGTTATAATTCAGTTAGCTGATAGATCTAATGCTTATCCGAAAGGGGTTGTAGAGGATGTTTTAGTGCAGGGCAATGGAGGAAGAACCTTCGTCTAACTCTACACCTATCCTTCTGGTCGCCTATTTTTGAAGACATCAAAGATAAAAATCGACGTAGATACAGGGACATTGACTATGGAATTTGACGGTAAAACTGTTCATTTTAATAATTTTAAGGTTGTAACGTACCCTAATGATGTTCATTCTATGTTGTCTATTGATGTCATTGATCCTTTGTCTCAAGAAATTTTTTGATATGGATGGTAAGGATAAGTTGCAATTCATTCTTTTTTTTTTTTGAAAAGTTGGAAAGGAATTGATTGAAAATTGGAAGAAATGTACAACAGGTGGCCACATGTTCTAAAGACCATGTGCGTCAATGTGGGATAAAACGAAGGCATAAAAGCCAGAACAAAACGATGGCATACTTCTACACATAAAACATAAACGTTTAACAATTAGGGCAAACCGAGTAAGCCCTCTCACGAGCTTTATTCAAATCTGCTCAATTAGGTAAAGCGAGACGGTGACTTTGGCAAGGAGGTGAGTATCTCCCAACTTTTCATCCCAGAGATCACCTCTAGCGCAGCTTCTTACTAGCACAAGTAACAGAACCGACTGCTGGATTGAGGAGTCCTTTCTCGACTAAGTATAACATCTTGTTTCATTCTCAACAGGAACTAGTTTCCTTCTCAACAGAAGGTTGGAAGTCATTCTTTGCACGTGTTTAACATAAAACATTTTGCAAAATTTTAACTTGCTCATTATAGATAAAATGGATAAAATCATGCTATCACTGCAATCGCTGCAAACAATACCAAAGAGAAATGTATTTTAAAATATTGAATTGCCAATATCTAATACGAAATCCTTACCTTCAGTAGTACAGGCACTTATAACTGAATTAAAGTAATTATCGGAGCACTTAAAATATGTATTCTTGGGAGAAGGAGAAACACTTCTGGTAATCATAGCAAAGAACTTAACCAAGTTTCAAGAAGAAAAGCTCATTCGAGTGCTTAAAGATGACATCATAGCTATATGGTGGACTATAGCCGACATTAAAGGTATTAGCCCTTCGACATGTATGCACCAAATCTTTTTGGAAGAAGGATCCAAACAATCAAGAGAGTCACAAAGAAGATTGAATCCTCTGATGATGGAAGTGGTAAAGATGGAGATCTTGAAGATGCTTGATGTTGGTATAATCTATCCAATTTCAGATAGCAAATAGATGAGTCTGGTCTAAGTAGTACCGAAGAAAACTGAGATTACTGTGGTGAAGAATGGGAATAATGAGTTTGTGCCTACAAGAATTCAGAATGGATGGTGAGTATGCATCAATTATAGGAAGTTAAATGCTACGACAAGCAAGGATCACTTCCCACTCCCATTGATCAATTAGATGCTTGAAAGACTTACAGGACGATCTCATTACTATTTTCTGAATGGTATTCAGGATATAACCAGATTGTGATAGCGTCGGAGGATTAGGAGAAAAAAAACATTCAAATGCCCATTTGGTACATTTTCTTACAAAACGATGCAGATTAGACCATGCAATGCCCCAGCCACCTTTCAAAGATGCATGGTAAGTATTTTTTCTGAATATGTTAAACTTATTATTGAGGTCTTTATGGATGATTTTACTATCTATAAAGATTCATTTGATGCATGCTTAGATGATTTGAATTGTGTACTTGAACGATGCACGAAACTAATCTTGTTCTCCATTCTAAAAAAATGTCATTTCATGGTTGAGCAAGAAATAGTGTTGGGACATATAATCTGATATAAGGGAATTGAGGTTAATAAGGCTAAGATAGAAATTGTGTGAAATTTACCTTACCCTACAAATGTGCGGGAAATTCATTCTTTTCTTGAGCATACAGGTTTTTATCGCATGTTTATTAAGGAATTCAGTAAGATCTCAACAACACTCTACCAACTGTTACAAAAAGATGTGCCCTTTGAGTTTGATGAGGGATGCAAGGAAGCATTTGATAGGTTAAAAGAACTTTTGACTTTAGCACCGATCATTCAACCACCTAACTAGAGTTAACCATTTGAGATTATATGTGATGCAAGCAATTTTGCTATGGGTGCTATACTTAGTCAAAGATATGGAAAGTTGACTCATGCAAGCTACTACACTTCCTGAACACTTAGTCCAACACAATGCAACTATTCCACTATTGAAAAGGAGCTTTTAGCTGTTGTGTTTGCTTTGGATAAATTTAGATCTTATTTGCTTGGTCCTAAAGTGATTGTGTATTATGATCATGCAGCATTAAGGTACCTGTTGTCGAAGAAACAAGCGAAGCCAAGGTTGATTAGATGGATCCTCCAACTCTATAAGTACGATTTGGAGATCAAAGACAAGAAAGGTGTAAAGAATTCAATCGCATATCACTTGAGATGAGTTGTGAAGGAAGAGGATCCAGTACTATTGTAAGAACTATTTCTGGATGAGCAATTACTAATGCTTCAAGGTAAGACTCCATGGTATGCTAATATTGTGAACTATCTCGTGAACCGTGAGATACTTACCAATTTGAGTAAGGATAAATGGAATAGGATAAAAAGTGAGTTGAAATATTATATTTGGGATGATTCTCAATTGTCGAAGTGTTGTTCTGATCAAGTAATTAGGAGATATGTACCTAAATATGAGTGTGAATCAATTTTGAAGTTTTGCCATTCATATGCTTGTGGTGGTCATTTTGGGCCTAATAGAATTGCTAGGAAAATTCTTGAATGTGGTTTCTATTAGCCAAATATTTTTAGAGACCCACATATGTTTTGTAAAGTATGTGAACAGTGCCAAAAACAGGGTAATCTATCCCATAGAGATCAATGCCTTTATCTCCAATAATTATATGTGAAAATTTTGATATATGGGGCATCGATTTTGTGGGACCATTTCCTTATTCTTTTGGTTTTGTTTATATTTTGTTGGCAGTGGATTATGTTTGTAAATAGGTGGAAGCTAAAGCCACCAGGACTAACGATTCTAAAGTTATTGCAGAATTTGTCAAGTATAACATTTTTTTTCTAGATTTGGAGGCATTAATTAGTGACAGGGTACTCATTTTTCCAAGCGATTAGTGGGACGTCTTTTAAAGAAGTACCATGTCATGCATAAGGTGTTGACATCCGATCATCCACAGATAAACAGGCAAGTAAAGGTTTCAAATGGAGAAATCAAGTCCATCCTTAAGAACATGGTAAGCTCGAATTGTAAAGATTGGAGTCAGTGACTTGATGATGCTCTTTGGGCATATAGGGCTGCATACAAGACACCGATTGGCATGCCTCCACATAGACTGATTTACGAAAAACCATGTCATCTTCCAGTGGAAATTGAGCACAAAGCCTTTTGATATGAAGATGGATGTGTTAAGTTATCAATTTATGCTTATTTTGTATTTAATTCTCTTTAATGTGTTGAAATTATTGTTTAAAATTAATGGAATTGTCTTATAATTGTTTGCAGATGATTTTTAACACCTTAGAGATGAAAAAGAATCAAAAAGATGAAAAAGAAATAAAGAAAATTCGAAATTCCAAATCTGGCAGTAATTCAGTCATTAGACGTGACCACGTGTAAGGATGAAATCAATATGTAGTTCTATTTTCAAAATTCAAAATCGAGATTTTCACAATCTTTAAAAATCATATTGCCATCTTATCAAGGGGATTGATCAACTGAAATTGAGGGATACGTTATCTGCTGAAAATCAAGGAAAGATAGAGAAGAAATCGAAAAAGCATAAAAGGAGGGTGGAGTTACTGTTCACGTAAGCAGTATTAGGAGTAGTTTACGTTTTTCTGCAGAGTTTTCTTCTGTTTTTCTATTCAACCATAGATAGGAGTAGTTTTACAATTCTGCAATCTTTTTCTTCTATTTTTTGCAGCCACTTTAGGAGTAGTCTTTCTTCTTGTTTTTCGACAGCCACCTTAGGATTAGTTTCATATTTTCTGCATTATTTCTTCTATCTTTCGATAGCCACCATTCACCTTTAGATAGTTTACATTTTTGCAGTTTTTCTTCTGTTTTTGGTCAGATATAGTTAGGTTCAATTTCTGTAGTGTTTGATTTTGCGTTACTGTTCATGCAACCACTTTAGGAGTAGTTTTTGGGACGTTTTCTGCACTTTTATTCTTGTTTTCGACAGCTATAGTTTTTTAACTTTCTGTATTACTTTGCTACATATTTTCAGAAGTTCTATAAAGACCTGGGATGGAGACAATATATTTTGTTATTTCTTTTATGTTCAATTCCATTATAAGTAGCTAAATCTTTTTCTTGGTTTACGGAATCCTAGTTATTGAACTCTGAATGTTGTGAGACTTTTGTTCTTTGTT
>JAOTAY010000007.1:1694491-1705803 GCA_025629805.1 Erythroxylum baracoense | reverse complement strand
GTCCTAATTTCTCTGATTGGTCTTCTCGTATACCCGTTTCCCTGGTCCGACCCGTTATATGGAAACGGGATGTTACATAAACGATCCAAGACATGCAATAAGGTCTATGCTACGTGTTACACTATATCCATTCTATCGATTGTGAAGCGCATCTATTTTAAACTAATGTAGTAACTTAATATGCACTCCTCTCTTGGCCCAGTTCTGCAATTAGATTGAACTTGCTCCTGTACATGTATGGAGAAATTAGTCTCTCTTTTTTTACCCACATACTTCATAATTTGATTAAGTTATGATAACTGTGTTAAAATCTTGTCACGAGCAAAATAATTAAAAGTAGTATATATATATGTTTTATAATTTTGAGGTAAAAAATAAAGTTTCTCGTGTATGAATAACTTTTTTTCATAAATGCAAACATTATGCAATTTGTGCCATTTGCTTTCATTGACTTGTTGCAGGAAGCAAAAAATGGACTTGAGAGATTAGGTAGAAAAAGAGGGGAACAAGTCTATCTGCTCTTGAAAAAGAGAGGCATACATAGTTAACTTTTTTAAGTGATTCAAATATCTTAATGATGTTGTGATCTTTGTTGCTCCTGACAAAGTGCCAAAGGTTTTTACTTCTTAATCAATGATGGGATCTTCTTTTGACATAAGTATACGATAAAGGATCAGATTGTGTGACTAAATGGTGCAAGCTATGTATCACAAACTCTTGTTTGTAACTGACAATTAGGGATGGAATCTCACCACCAAACTTCTTAATCTAACAAGTCACATTAAGTTTTAGGCTATCAAGTTTTCAAAGCATAAAATGTCAAGTGCAGATCTTTATTTTGATAGGAACAGACTGACACTTAAATTAACAAGAAGTTAGAAAATAGGATAGCAAGAGAATAGAAAGCAAGATGATCCTTACCTTCTTCAATTCCTCTTTTTTATGGGGGAAAAAGTGTTTGATACAGTTTTACTTTGAGATTTAGATGGATTAAAATAACTTTTTGTGATAAACAATATTTAATAATGATAAACTATTATAATAATCCTTGAAGGATAAGGCAGAATCTCTTTATAACATCACTACACGTCTGCTAGACTTGTAAATTTGTTAATAAAACTTTGTTATATTAGTCTGTTTTAAAATTATATAAAATTTATCAATTAAAAGATGTATTAATTAATTAATACTAAAAAATAAAAGTTTTTAGTTATTCGACTATTAATTATTTACAGAGACTAATTATATATATTTTTTGAAAAGAGAAAATTTAATATATATAATTACACTTTTTTTTAACTAAACCATTCAATATCTGGCGCCATATGGGTAACCGATTAATTCATATTTAAGCCAGGTAGGACCCTTTTGGGAGGCAAAACTCTCCCTCACGAGTTTTAAAGCGACTCCATTCTTAAGATTCAAACTCTAAACCTTGGTTAAAGATGGAGAAGCCCAAGCCGCTCCAACTCAGCCTTCGTGGTACTATATTTAGAGACTATACTACATCCAAATCTTGATTCCTATGTGCTCTGCTCATTTTTCTGATCGAAGCATATAGGAAAAACTAAATTAAGTTGAATCTTCTAGTTATTTCCCTTTTTAGTGTCTGCTTAACCTTTACAATTGTGATCATTTTCTTCTTTACATATGTCACAAAAGGGGAATTGTGTATTTCAATCTTATGAATCCCGTAATTATGAAATAAAGTATAGAGACTCGCGACTGATGTAATAAAAATTCTATTAGGAATTTGTATGACTTTCTGTTGTCTTTAATAATAAAGACTGATGATGCTTATTGTTTGAATGTGTTCTTGCAGAAATAAAGAGTTGCAGAAAAGTAAAGAAGAAACAAGAATTACTTGGTTCGATAACTTTATGCTATCTACATCCAAGGGTCAATCTCACACTAAGGTTTTACTAGCTTTAAGAAGAGAAAAATACAAGAGATTGGGTGTTTCTAAACACCTGCAAGAGTTCCCTCCCAAACTCCCTAGTACACTTAGTATGTACTATAGCACTCTCTAAGTTTTTTTCTCTCTTGTTGCTTCAGTTGAACAATGCGTGCATTTGTTGATTGTGTTGTATGTATTGTAACTGATCGTTTGTATTTATAGACTTGTGAAGAGGGTGTATGCTTCTGCCTTTTAATTTATGCATATCAGTCCATGCCTTTGTTTCTTTTGCTTTGTGTTGCTCACATGTCTTCACATGTGCTGCTCACATGCATCACTAATGCATTTTTCCTCTTATGCTTTGTGTTTTGTTCATTGACTCAGATGTCTTTTGTTTTCTTCTTCTTCGAACTCTCCAGAATCTCCTCTTCACTTCTCACACACGTACACTTCTATCTAAAAAATCCCCAAATGTTGTTCTTCGATTTATGAGTTTTTGTTAAGGGTTTATGGAGAATCTGTGATTTCCTTCACAATTATTCCCTCCTTCTCCATGAATCTTCATGTGACTCATCAATTTGTGGGTGATTTCTAAAACCAAAACCCTAGCTTCACCAAAGTTGTGGGATCAACTGGGTAAGTCTTTGTTTTTCTTCAATAAGCTTCATTTATCTGTAGAAGATCTCTAACAAAAATGAACTTCTTTACAGAAACTAATTTTGTTCCAAAATTTGACGGATTTTGATCTCTTTGTATTTTCTTTAGGATAACCTCACCGATGTTGATCTTATCTCTGACGAAATGAAGTCTGATGTCGATGTGTTTTGAGCGCTCATGTAGAACCGGGCCTTTACTCAGGCATAATGCACTTTGACTATCTGTGTAGATTGCGTTTTCTGTTATTTGAACTTGGATTTTTGATAGTAGCCCTTTTACCATATTAGTTCCTTTAAGCCTTCTGTGAAATCGTAGTATTATGCTTCTGTTGTAGCTAGAGATACCACTGATTGTTGTTGTACCTTCCAGCTTATTGTGTTGCCTAAAAGTGTGAAATAATATGCTGATAATGATTTGTGTATATCCTTATCTGCTGCATAATCTACATCTACATAGCCATATAAATTTGTATGTTTAAGCATTTTTAGGTTAGGCTTTGAAAAACATAATCCATGATTTAGGGTTCCCTTTAAGTATCTAAGTACTATTTTAAATCCCTGCCAGTGTTCTAGACCTGGATTAGCCATGAATTTGCTAAGTAGGCTGATTGTATAGTCTAAGTCAGGTCTAATACATGTCATTATATACATGATACAACCTACACCTATATCATAAGGATATTTCTGCAATTTATTTTTGTTTTGCTTCTATTGTTGGACTTTTAATAGCTGTCAGCTGCAAGTGTGTGGCAATTAGAGCAGAACTAGGTTTAGCACCTTCCATGTTGAACTTAGATAGGACCTTCTTAATGTAGTCCCTTTGTGTCAACCATAGCTTCCCTTCTGCTTCATTCCTTATGATCTGCATACCCAGTAGCTTCTGAGCCTTCCCTAGATCTTTTATGTCAAAGTTCTGCCTTAGAGCACTCTTCACTTCTTTGATCCTCTGCACTAGTTTTCCTATGATGACTAGGTCATCCACATAAACCAGCATATAAACCACTTCCTCCTTCTCTAAATCCTTATAGTATAGGTAGTAGTCATAGGCACTTCTTTTAAACTTTGTTTCTGTCACCACCTCATAGAACTTCTTGTTCTATTGCCTATGAGCTTGCTTTAGGCCATATTGGGATTTTTCCAACAAGCAAAGATGATTAGGATTCTTCTTATCTATAAAGCCTATAGGTTGCTTCATGTAGATGGTTTCTTCTAGCCTTCCGTATAGGAATGCTATCTTTACATCCATCTGGTGTATCTCCCAATCATTCAAAGTAGCTAAGGTCAAAACAATCCTTACTGTTTTGAACTTAACCATTGGAGAGAAGATTTCCTTGTAGTCTACTCCCTCTTTTTGCCTGAAGCCTTTTGCCACTAATCTAACCATGTAGATCTTTAGATCAGCTTATGTTATTCCATCCTTCAGCTTGAATATCCATTTGCATTCAATCAACTTAGTATTTGGTGGCTCAGGTACTAGCTTCTAAGTCTCATTCTTCATTAGAGAAGTGTATTCACTTAGGCAAGCATTTTTCCACTGTTCTATATCAGACCTATTCATGGCTTCCTCATATGTTTCTGGTGCTCCTGTCTCAGCTAGATCTACATCCAAACAAGTATATTCTATTAGGTTAGTTTCAATATACCTTTTATTTGGTATCCTCTATTTTGGTTCCCTGTCTCTGACAAGTTGATAATCGTGCAACTAAATCTGTTGAGCTTCTGTTGCTTCCTCTTCTTGTTGAGTTCCCTCTTGAGAGTTAGGATCTGTGTCCATTGTTTCTTCTCCTGTTGGAGTTGTTTGTTTAGTAGTTGCATCTGTTTCATCTCTTTCATACGTGGAGGGTGGGATATAGAAAGGGTTCATACTATTGTTTAATCCCAATAGCTGTAGGATTTCATCTTGGACATTCATTCCTTCATTCTTCTGCTTCAATAGTGGAAATTCAGTTTCCCTAAATACTACATCTATGTTTATTTGAGTCTTATAGGCTCCTAACTGCAGAATTAGCACTTTGTACCCTTTAGTTCCTTCAGGGTATCCTAGAAATACCCTTTGATAGCTCTAGGTTCAAACTTCCCTTCTGTTTGGTTAATGTAAACACTGCATCCGAAAGGTTTTAAGTGAGTCAAAGTAGTTTTAAAACCATTCCATACCTCTTCAGGAGTTTTATACTTATTTGCAGATGTCGGTAGTCTATTTATCATATATGTTGTGGTTTTAATAACTTCCCCCTATAGTGCTTGAGATAGATCTGAGGACAACAGCATACATCTTGTCTCTTCAAGTAGGGTTCTGTCGAGTCTTTCTGCAACCCCATTCTGTTGAGGTGTAGCCTTGATAGTTCTGTGCCTCTGAATTTCCTTCCTTTCACAGTAGTCATCAAACTTCTTGTTGCAGAACTCCATCCCATTGTCTATTCTTAGGCATTTCAACTTTTTTCCTATTTGATTCTCCATCAGAGTATGCTACTTTACAAATGCCTCCAGTGCTTCATCCTTTCATTTCAAAAGTTATACCCAGCATTTTTGTGACCTGTCATCAATAATGGTCATGAAATACCTCTTACTTCCCATAGTTTGAGTCTGAGCTAGCCCCCATAGGTCACTATGAACATATTCTATGTTTCTGGTGGCTCTTTTTGCAATCCTTGAGAAAGGGGTTCTGTAATATTTTCCTAGTATACATCCCTCATAGAACTCAATTTTCTTCACACTTGTGTTTGGCAGCAGCCCTTATTGCTCTAGGTGTTTGAGGCTTTTGTTTCCTGCATGTTCGCGTCTTGAATGTGATAGCATGGTTGAATTAAGCTCTTTTTCTTCTGTTGTTGGGTTAATTTCTGTAGTACCTACAACATAGTATAAACCCCCCTTTCAATTGCCCTTATGACCACCTTACCATCCTTGATGATTTCTCTCAAACCATCCTGAGACTTGATCTTGTATCCTTGTTTGTCAAAGATACTCTCTGATAGAAGATTTCTTCTAACTCTAGAGACATATCTCACATTGCTCAATGTTCTCCTCTTACCATCATGCATCTTGATGGAAACATTGCCAATGCCTTGGATATCTTGTTTCCCTACGTCTGCCATTCTTACCTTGGCTGACCAGTTCTCAAAAGAAGAGAACCAGTCCCTGTGGGAAGTTATGTGCATTGTACAGCCTAAGTCCAGAATCCATTCTGTTGATAACTCATTTGTTTCAGCTATCATGGCAAGTATCTCATCTCTGTTAGACTCTTCAAGCTTCTCAACATTTCCTGCATCACCTTTTTATGCCTCCTTATCCTTCTTCTTCTTCCTGCAATCCCTTACAAAATGTCCTTCTTTATCACAGTAGAAGCATTTTTTACCTTTAGCTTTTTTTTCTTGTCATCATCATTCTTCTTCTGTTTGCTTTTTCCCTAGGCTTTCTGTCTACCACCTTTCTTTGAACCATTTTGTGAAGACTTGCTTTCGAATTTATTTTTTATGATCATCACCTCTGGTTCTTTCTTGAAGTGATTGTTATCTATCATTTCCTCAATCAGAGAATCCAGAACCTTATTCACCGTTAGGGCATCACCACTAGCATACCTGACCAGCTTCTTGAATCCATTGTATTCCTATGGAAGTGAGTTTAGAATCACTACAGTTTGGTGTTCTTTTGAGATTTTCTCCCTTGTTGCTTCAAGATCCTGAATCAGTTTGAAGAAATAATCCAGGTTGTCTTCAAGTGTTACCGTAGTGTTCATTTTGAAGTTCGCAAGGTTATGCAGCAAGGTCATTTTGTTTGGTAAGCACCATTTAAAGTAAATCTCATCGAGTTTTCTCCTATAACATCTTTGCAATGTTGCAATCTTTCACTTTTCTGATGAAAATTGGTGAAAGATGCAACATTAGCTTGTAGTGAGCCAATCTTGCTTTCTTCAAGTTTTTCACAGGATCTATCTCATCATCATATGTAGCATCTATGGAACCAAAACATTCGTAAGATTCAAACAAGGCTTGAATCTGTAATTTCTAGATTGCAAAGTCCTCTTTTCTTGTGAACACTTCTATCTCTTTTCCCACCAGTTTGTAGGTTCTTGGTAAAGGTCTATTTTGACGTTCTTGAGCTTCCTTTTTGATTTGTCGATAAGGATAGGGACAGATACCTGGACGCTCTAATACCAATCTGTTAGGATTTTGTGTGGCTTTTTGTTGTCTTTAATAACAAAGACTGATAATGCTTGTTGCTTGAATGTGTTTTTGCAGAAATGAAGAGTTGCAGAAAAGTAAAGAAGACACAATAATTACTTTATTCGATAGCTTAATGCTATCTACATCCAAGGGTCAATCTCACACTGAGGTTTTACTAGCTTCAAAAAGAGAAGAATACAAGAGATAGGGTGTTTCTAAACACCTGCAAGAGTTCCCTCCCAAACTCCTTAGTACATTTAGTATGTATTCTAGCACTCTTTAAGTTTTTTCTCTCTTATTGCTTCAGTTGAACAATGCGTGTATTTGTTGATTGTGTTGTATGTATTGTGACTGATTGTTTGTATTTATAGACTTGTGAAGAGGGTGTATGCTTCTTCCTTTTAATTCACGCCTATCAGTCCACCCCTTTTTTTTTCTTTGTGCTGCTCACGTGCATTGTTAATGCATTTTCCCTCTTATGCTTTGTTTTTTGATCATTGAGTCAGATGTCTTTTGTTTTCTTCTTCTTCGAACTCTCCAAAATCTCCTCTTCACTTCTCACACACGTACACTTCTGTCCAAAAAATCCTCAAATGTTGTTCTCCAATTTATGAGTTTTCGTTGAGGGTTTATAGAGAATATGTGATTTCCTTCACACATTCAAATATGATACTTTGATTCTTCTTCAGACAACTAAATCTCTAACCACATAATCAATTTTATGAACACTTGCATGCAATCTGTTTTTTTAGAAAGATAATAACTTTCATTCAAATGAATAGGTTATGTAGAGCCTATGATGCTCAAAACTAAGAAAATACAACAAAAGTATCAATTGTGATGAGCAAAGTTCTAGTAGACTGGAAGTTGTTTAGCTAAAATTCCATTGCTCTTGTAGACGTGTACAGTCTATGAACACTTGCATGCGGTCTTGATGTGCTTGTCAATCATTTTCGAGCACATGCAAGGCAAGCAGCAATAACTCAAACGATTATAAAGTGGGAAGTAACTAAATTCTTTATATAAATTTTAGTTTTTTCAAAGACATCACCATTGATTACAAGAAGTTGCCAAATTCAATAAAGAAAAATGAGCTATAACTTTTTGACCACACTAGACAATACCGCCAAGCTAAGTCCAGATCTTCTATCTAATATAATACTCTCTTATTTTGTCTAATTGAAAAATGTCATTGTTCTTTTGAAATTTTAAACACTTTGTTACTCTATTACTCTTCCCAAAAATTGTGGCTTATGAGCTAAACCAACCTAGCCGACATCCTCTGTCATTTTCTTTGTAACACTACAGAAGTTGTCCTCTCTTCTTTTCGCCACCTACCTACCCCAACCTAGATCCTTAACTACATCAAATTATGTGACATTTTCGAACGATTGCCTTACGTAAATTTATCACAAAATTAGGGAGGACGATGGAGCATGAATGAAGATGAAGCATTGGCAGTGCCGACGTCCTCTATCATTTTCTTTGTAACACTACAAAAGAAGTCGCCCTCTCTCCGTCTCACTACGAGTCTCTTCGCCACCTTCCTACACCTTCTAAAACCCAACCCAGATCCCCTGATCTCAACCACATCAATTGAGGACAATTTCCTTCTATAAATTTATCACAGAGTTAAGGATAAAGATGGAGCAGGAATGACGATAAAGTATTGGCATTGATTTACAAAAAGTTGATATTATAAATTTTACAGATGTTCTTGAAAATTATTTGCTGAATTAGCGAGGATATAACAACGTAACTAAATTTATAAGACGGATAAATTTACAGAAGGCATGGTCGTGCAAGTGTTCCACGGCCGTGAGTTAGCTATCACGGTTGTGCAAGTGTTGCGCGGCCATGAGTTAGAATTAAAAAAAAACAACTTACTTAAAAACATTGTTTTTTTTAAATTTAAGTTCAAGTTTTTCGAGTCAAACATAAAGTTAATTTCTTAAGCCCCAATTCAATATAAATTGAATTTCATTCGTTGATTTTAAGTATTGCCATCTCTAAATCCACTGCAGTATGCAGTCTGGGAACGTCAAATTACATGTTATTAAGATCGAAATTTAATATTACAGCATTGACAACAACAATTTAGTAAAAGTTTTGTTAATACGCGAGATTTTAGGAGTAATCCTTAGTCTTATCTTTAACTAATAGAGAGAGAGACAACTTTTTAAATGACCCAAATGAAAAATAAAAATAAAATAATCATAATAAAAAAATTCCAAACACCTTACATTAGTACGTATAGGAATGGAAAACTTAACCCACTGGACCAAGAACTTGATATTTTCTTAATTTCCTTTTCTCACAATGCAAATAGATACGTACGTGACCAAGAACTTGATATTTTCTTAATTTCGTTTTCTCACAATCCAAATAGATACTTGTCGTTTTCCAGTTTCGGTTATATTCAACTGTTACTATTAACCACAAAAATAAGTGAATCAGATTTTCTTCGGTATTATGTATAAAACTAAGATGGATCTTGTTGATAAGAATGTAAGGCTTTTTTTTTTACAATTTCTGTTACAACATGGACCATTCTCTATCAAACTCATCTCTCCTCTCTGGGTTAGCTTCAAACTTATGTACCGTCTTTGACTTTTTTTCTTTCTGCCATGCAAAATATCAACAAAAAAAATCAGTAAGTACCGTATTCCTACTTGAATCTGATCTTCGACATTGAAACCAAAGGTCTTTTTACGTGATTTTAGCAGCAATAAAAGGAATTGAGTTCAAAGAAATTTGTATCCCATAGTTTTTATTTTCAATAAACAAGGCCTTGTTCAGGTTTTTGACAAATTTTTTTCCCGAAATAAGAATAAATGTTTAATCATATATAGTATAAAAATCTTAAATGTTTTATTATTAAATTGCGTATAAATAAGAGTTATTCCGCAAACAAATGATAATATTAAACATTAATTTATTAATATTTCAAATGTTAAGTGTTTATTTATATATCTACTTGATGTGTTGAACATCAAAGTAAACTGCGGTTCTTGTTTGCCGTAGTAGAGTCAACCACACATGCATGCCCTTTGGTTTCTGATCATATGATGGACTTTTTTTTCCTGTTCATATGATCAATAAAATTTTCAATCAAAACGTGTGATATAAATACAACACAAATGCTGATTGTAGGCTTACGTGGATTTGACTATACTGATCAGATTCGTAAAATCTTAACTGGAAGCTTTTCAATTTCATGTTGTTTTTGGGACCAAAAGGATGCAATAGATAAAAAAGAAACTCATAAAATTCCTTAAAAGAAAAAAGAAACTCATAAAACACCATTAGATAAGTTGTTGTATAAGGTGATGTCATCCTGAATCAGTTCGTGATGTGAGGAAATGGTGTGATTTGATCAACCATCTTTGATGACCAAAAACCGACGTAAACCTTTTTGGAAAGAATAGAATTTGATTTAAATTTTTAAGTATAGATTTGTATGATAAGCATGTTTCTTGCTGCTGTTACCTCAAGATTTATGTTTAACGATTTTGATGGTAACTTTATAATATTTCAAATTTTAAATTGGATTTGTCTTCTTATATAAGCGACAGTATAATTCTTAAAAAGAAATAAAATCATCGTATAATTGCTTCCTTTTTTGTAGGAACCTTCTTTATGACATGTCAAAACTCTATGCTAACAAAAACTTATCTATAAGACCCATCCGTTCAACATGGCCAATAAATGTTTTGGACGGTAAGCCTTTAGTTAACGGATCCGCTATCATTAGAGCTGTACCAATATGCTCAATTAACACTTTATGTTTTTACACTTCTTCTTTTACAGACAAGTACTTCAAATCCATGTGTTTCACACCCTTTGAATACTTGTCATTCTTAGAGAAGAAAACGGCTGTAGAATTATGACAATAAATTCTTAACGGTCTTGCAATACTGTCGACAAGACCAAGACCTAAGATAAAATTCCACAACCACAATCCATGAACTGTAGCCTCAAAGCACGCCACAAATTCAACCTCCATAGTAGAAGTAGCAATGATAGACTACTTTTCACTTTTCCACAAAATTGCTCCTCCAGCTAATAGGAACATATAACCAAATGTAGATTTCCGTGAGCCTACACAACCGGCATAGTCTGAATCCAAGTAACCTATCACTTCGAGATGGGTTGATTTCCTATATGTGAGCATATAGTCCTTGGTGCCTTGTAAATATCTAAGGACTTTCTTTGCAACTTTTCAGTGGTCCATTCCTGGATTACTTTGATATCGGCCTAGCATTCCAACAGCAAAACTGATATCTGGCCCAGTGCATGTTTGAGCATACATTAAGCTCCCAACTACTAACGCATAAGGAATAGACTCCATTTCATTACGTTCCAAATTGTTTTGTCGACATTGCATTTGACTAAATTTGTCCCCTTTCTGAATCGAAACTATTCCTGAGGAGCACTTTTTCATTTTAAATCTTTCTAATATTTTCTCGATATAACTTTTCTAAGACAATCCTAATAATCCTTGTGATCTATCACGGAATAATTCTATTCCTATCACATAGGATGCCTCACCCATATCTTTCATTTCGAAATTATTAGAAAGAAAATTCTTTACATCAT
>JAOTAY010000007.1:1660289-1676765 GCA_025629805.1 Erythroxylum baracoense | reverse complement strand
TTATAAAATAAAATGGGCCGATTTAGTTATCAACTTTCTGTACTTTATGTTATTGTTTTAAACAAACAAATTGTACTAAAATTTGAATGATCTAGTGCTATAACATGCCACCCTTGCGGGGCACAAATTCGGATATCACCGTCGATGTCGAATTCGGGTCTTGCGGGAGTGGGGTGTTACTCACTGCTGGGTCAGAAAAGGCAGTAGTGTCAATAGGAGAGTTAGTGGCATTAAGAGAGGGTGTAGATGGTAAAGATAGTGGTGGGGTCCAATTAGGAGGATGATTGAAAGAAGAAGGAATGATAGTGTGAGGTGGCGAGATGATGGGATTAAAGGATAAGTTTGGAGTTGGAAGGGTCGTGTCTTTGGTAGATGAGGGTTTGGAAAAGGATAATTATTTTCAACAAAAACAACGTGCCTAGAGGAATAAATCTTTTGATGTTGAAGATCATAGCAGAGATATACACTTTGTGAGGGAGAATAGCCTAAGAAGGTACATGGTGAAGAGCGAGGAGCAATCTTACGAGGAGAATAGGGTTAAAGCCATTAGAAACAAAGACATCTAAATGTGCGTAATTTGTTGTAATTGGGAGAGTGGTGAAATAACATAGAGAAACGGGAGGCATGTTTTGAAATGGGAGTGGGCATTCTATTAATGAGATAAGCAGCAGTTTGAAGAGCAAAGAACCAAAAACATAAGGGGACATATGCATGATGGAGAAGGCAGTGTGCGGTCTCAACAAGATGGCGGTGTTTACGCTCAGCAAGGCCATTATGTTTAGGTGTATGTGGGGGCGAAGTGATATGAGAAATGCCATGAGCAAATAAAAAGAATCGTCATTTGACAAATTCACCACCATTATTAGTAAAAAGAGTTGCAATTTTTTAATTAAATTGATTTTCAACTAAAGCCTTAAATTTAGGAAAGATGGTGAAAACATAATATTTATGTTTAATGGGATAAAGCCAAACATAGCGAGAGAAATGATCAACGTAAATAACATAAAAACGAAAATTATCAATTGACGGAAAAGGACTGGGGCCCCATACATCAGCACAGATAAGTTGTAATGGTCTCTCACTAGTAATACTAGACTTGAAAAAAGGAAGCTTGTGACTCTTATTTGAAACAGTGCAAGAAAATGAGGAGTTGCTAGAAGTAAAAGAGGGCTTCCCGGACCTTGGACTGATGAAAGAAGATTGCAAAGAAATGAGCTGGATGGAGGCTCAAATTAGCTTTGCTTCAGGATTCACAGGCAATTTGTCCACTGATGTTCTGCTCACCAATGTTTCTATATTTCCACACAAATTCAAACAGTCAATTGACTATTTCACGGACCCTGTACCTCTGGCGGTGATAGAAGAAATATGGAAAAGGATTGGAGAAAATGTTGAGATAGTTTGGTTGATTTTGACACCTTTTGGAGGAAGAATGAGTGAGATATCGAAATCTAGCATACCATATCCTCATAGAGCTGGTATCTTATACCAGATGGGATACGATGTGGGTTGGGATGAAGGAAGTGCTGAGGCATCCCAAAGGCATATTAATTGGTTTAGGAGACTCTATAGCTACATGACTCCTTTTGCTTCAAAGAATCCTCGGAGGGCATATGTCAATTATAGAGATCTGGATCTAGGAACAAACCTCCCAGGCCATACCAGCTACGAGAAAGCAAGCATTTGGGGCGTTAAGTACTTCAAAAATAACTTCCATAAGTTGGCGCAAGTGAAAACTGCAGTTGATCCCACTAATTATTTTCGAAATGAACAAAGTATTCCGCCTTTTTCTTCATAGTGCATACTAGGACGAGCCACATGAATAAGTTGTCAATTCAGCAGTACCTAGTTTGTTATAACGATCGATCTGTGGCTTTGAGAGGAAACTTGTATTCTGAGTGACATAATAAATATATTAACTATTGTGGAAATTAATATGAGTTTTTTTGTTTCGCAGCTTTCCAAGTCAATCAATGGTTTCAACAGGATACTTGATCCTTGGAAGGCTTTAAGGTTAATTTAGTTTCCTTTTTGGTCCGTTTGGTAACAAATATTTTGATGTTGCTTCTAACTAATAATGACAACATTCAGAGTTCTTCCATTGAATTAAATCAATATTTTGACGTGCATTTCCTTTGCAAATAAAAGGGTAAGTTATAAAATATAAAATATAATTTTACCTAATTTTATAATAAAATTTAAAATTATTAAAGTATTTTAATTTTTAAAATTTTATAAAATAGTTTGAAATTAAATTCTTTATTAACGAGATTAATTTGACAAATCAAGTCAACTAATATCCACACCCAATTATCTTTATTTTGGAGTGATTCTTAAATGATTTGCTTGATGTATCCTTTTATTTCAATTCTTTGTTCGTTAATTAATGCCCTAACCAAAAAATTCCAAACAGTATAGATTTACAATATTCAATGAAATACTTGGCATATACGCTATCCACCTTATTTCATATCGATTTCAAGTATTAGATGCACGACATAATAAAATAGAATTAGTGGAAAAAAGGGCCAAAAGAAAGACAACTTTAACCTATTTGGATGCATGATTATGCATCGTTAAGAGAAATATTTCTAGTTAGTTAAATAAAGATAGTGTGGAACACTTGGCAATAGTACATTATGAGTTATAGTATAGGTGTCATTTAATTTGAATATTCATCAAAAACAAGCTTTTGTATTTAATCTTGAAAAATGAATGAACAAAATAGGAGGAGGAAATTATGCAATAATTTTTTCTGTTGAGGGGCAAGCACACTTACACAATTTGAAGTGAGATGCTAGTGACATACTAACTAGCTTGGCATGCTTCATATTAAACCTTTCTAGCACTCGCTCAGTATATCTCTCCTGCGATAACCACAATCGCCTATCCTTCCTATCTGGAGTTATCTCCATACGTAAAATCTAATTTGCAGGTCCTAAATATTTCATATCAAAAGATTTGGACAAATCCTCCAACTTTTGGATTTTACCAATGTTTTGATCCACAATCAGCATATCATCAACATAAAGAAGAAGAGAGATAGATTTCTCACTTGAGAACTTCTTAAAATACACACAAGCATCGACATAAGTTTGTAACCATGATCCGTCATAAAGGAATCGAACTTACGATACCATTGTCTTGGAGCTTGTTTTAAGCCATATAGACTTTTCTTCAACTTGTAGACCGAATTTTCCTCGCCTTTAGTTTTGTAACCTTCTTACTGCTCTATGAATATCTCTTGTTCCAAATCCCCATACAAAAAGGGTGTTTTAACATTCAATTGTTCAAGTCCAAGATCCAAACAAGTAGCTAAAAGCCAAAAGTGTTCGGATTAAGGTCATCTTGACCACTGATGAAAAGATTTCATCAAAGTCTGTACCCTTCTTTTGACTGAATCAATTCACTAACAGCTTGCCTTGTGCTTTACCAACTTGTTACCATCTTTCTTTATCTTGAACAACCACTTGTTTTGTAATGCCTTTTTGTCTATTAGAAGTTTTACAAGCTCGTATGTATCATTCTTCTTCAAAAAATCCATCTCTTCCTCTATAGCTATGAGTCAGAGATCTTTTTCTTCATAAGATGCAACCTTTTGCAAATTCTCAGGCTCCCTCTCAGTAGTAAGTAATAGGTATTCAAAATTTGGATACCCTGTGGAAGGCCTTTGTTCCCTTATCAACATTCAAAAATATTTTTCATTAGTTGTTGGATCCAATTACCCCCCTGCTCATTATCCTCAATGGGGATGGACCCATGAAATCAATCTCCTACATATCAAATTATTCACAAGGAAAAAGGATAGTAAGAAGAATTTCTTATTTCTAAGAGATATTACCAACTCTTGGGCATTCAATACAATATTTCATATACAATTGTGCATATTTAAATATACTTTTCCAATAAAGATATGCTTGCAAAATTTTTGTTTCGATTCAATTAGCCCTAAGTTGACCTTTTACCTTCTTTGAGTGACAATGTCGCATTATAAACTCCTTATCTTCCTCTAGTACATATCTTTTTATAACTTGATATGAAAATTTCTAGATATTAATGTATCTTCCCATGTATATTAATATTCCAAATCAGAAAATAATTTCTTCTTTTCGATGATATGAAAGATTTTTTAGGGAGAATCCTTGTTATGAAATAGTTAGAAAAATTTATAAAACAAGGAAAAGTACCAAATACCTATGTGAAGTATACTTGCTTGTAAGGGAAGTTATCATCGATATCTCATTCATCCAACTCCTCTAAACTAGGATTTTTCTTACATGACAGATAATTTGCTACTAGGTTTTCTGCTTCACATTGGTCTATAATCCCTAAGTCAAATTCCTTCAATAAAAAAATCCATCTAATTAGTTTGGGTTTGACATCATGTTTACAAAGAAGGTACCTTAGAGATGAATGATTTTTATAGACAATGACTATGAAAGGTACAAGGTACAATTTGAATTTATCGAATGTGAATCCTATAGATAACACTTGCTTCTCAATGGCGTTTTAGTTTGCTTGAGCATTATTTAGATTTTTTTCTAGTATAGTATATCAGGTTAAGTGACTTTTTTCCTTTGTCTAAGTACTCTTATAGCATAATCACTTACATAACATAAAAGCTTAAAAGATTCCAATCTAGTGCTACCGTGATGGGGGTTTTGACTAGTTTTTACTTCATGATTATGGATACCTCTAAACAAGCTAGAGAAAATTAAGCAAGACATATTTATGTTCTAAATTGGACAAAGGTTGAGTTATTTTTAATAAATCCTTTGCAAATCATCTATAGACTCTAGGATGTCCTAAAAAATACCTTTACCAATGTAGGTGGTGGTAGCTTTTCAATTACTTCAACCTTTACCTTATCCAACTTAATTACTTGATGTGTAATTTTATATCCCACAACTATACCTTCTTATACTATGAAATAAAAATTTTGCCAATTTAGTATTATATTAGTTTTCTTAAAATATTTTAAACATATTTTTTAGGTTTTTAAGGTGATTGATATATGATAACTTGCATTTTGTGCATGTTAATTGTTTATGTTTTATGTTCTTTTGATAGGCTTTTGTGATATTTTACTTGTGTTTCTATGGTAATTCGTGTTTTTGTATGTTCTAGGTGATAAAATACCAAAGCGATGCAATTTGGAGTGAATTTGGCTAATCTGGAATTGAAGAGGATTTCAACATGAAGGTGACGCAAAGCTGGCAGATTACTACCTACAAATTTTGACTTAATTACCTTGGAATTTGGGCCTCAATGACACAACCCTTTTTGCTGACGAAGTCAAGTTGACTTGTGACTCATGGGGGCTTTAATTTGATATTTAATTGGGCCCCACTTTGTTTATTGAAAAGAGCAAAATCAAGACCATTAAGGGGCCCACTTCAATTAAGGAAAGAAAGAAAACCTAGAGAAAAAGGAGACTTGGAAGTGAATAGCGGCAGCACTAGGGAGTGACGTGTTTTATTTTAGGAGGTTTTTAACAACTTGACTTGGAAAAGAAGAGTGACAGCGGCAATACTTAGAAAGGAGAGACGACGGCAGCACTTGAAGGAGGGAAGAAAAGAACGTGATTTACAATCCAAGTGAGGACGATTTTTACTGGAGCACTTTTGAGAGAAGAGAACGACGATTCTTCATAATCAGCCCTAGAGAAGTGACAACAACAGTAACTTTTGGGGAATAATTTTCACAGTCAGCTTTGGAATTAAAATAGACCAGCGGCAGTAGTTTTTGTAGTGGAAAGAAGTCAACAATTCTCAATCAGCTTTATCTTTTAATATAGCTATGTGTGGCTAATCTTTTGATCTAGACAAGGTACCTTACGTTTGATTTATGTAGTTCGTGAGACTCTTTTGATTTAATTGTTTTCATTTATCTCTTATATTTATTTAATCTCCGTGCTTTAATCGATTTATTATTGTCGAGTTTGTTGATTAATTAGGCCTATTAATTGATTGACTTGGTAATAAATTGCCGAATAGATTAGTTAATCCGTGATTGCTGTCTATCAAAGTGGTGAATTAATTTCAATTAAGAAATTAATGAGATTAAATAATTTATTCTAAATGGATTGCAGCTTTTCAGATTCTGTTGACTATGACAAGGGTTCATTAGAGCCTACGGCTGTAATAGATTATATTCTGCGGAGCTTTACTCGGGAATAGTCTAATAGGTTAGGGTAATAATCTACAGAGTTTTACTCGGTATCGAATAATTACGAATGGATTGATTGATATGTGTTGTTCACTGTCTGCTATAACTTTGTCCATAAGAATAAACGGAATTTATATTTTTGAGTCTATGATCGAATTATAGTATTAAACGAAGGAGTACCTTGGCTAGGTTTTTCTTTATATTATTTTCAATCTTTATTTTTAGTTTCTTTCTACATGATTTCATTTTTAAAATTAATCATCCCCAAATCAATTCTTTTTATTTTATTTATTTATTTATTTGATTTGATTTCACATAAATAAACAATTACTACATTGGTCTCTATGGTTCGACCCTATTCACCACTTTACTCGTTTAAGTGTTCTAGAGTAGGAATTTATTTTTGCCAGTTTGACACGCCATCAATATAATTTTAAATCATAAGTGCACGATATATCTGTGGCTAGCGTTGGTAAGTATAGGTTGATCCGACGAGGACTACAAGTACTAATAATGGCATCTTTTCTATTATCTAACTATCAAATAAGAGGATGATTTAATTTTAAACTAAATTAAAATAGAATTCAATATAAAAATTAATCAAAACAAATATAACATAAAGAATAATCCAATATCAAATAGCTAGTGCCTAGGTAATGAATCCCCTTAATATTTCTTAAGCATTAACGCTTTATCATGCAATTTAATTATTGATCATTAGATCGTGGAAATTCATATCTTATGTTAGTATCTTTCTCAATACTATTAACAACTAATCCTTGGCTTGTTAACTGAAACCTCTTTTTATTTATAAGATCGCATTGCTCAATTTGTGAATTTCTCTATTAGCTTTAACTCTAATTTAAAAGATTTATGCCAACCTATCTCTAGGTTTACAAGCATCTCCTTCCAACTATGGTAAATATATTGATAAAAGAGGATATCTCAATCTCAATCATATGAAATCAAACGTTGAACTAATATCCTGGACATATTAATTCAAAAATAGAAACGTATGATTGGATCTCAATGAATCAATCAATTAAATTGCATTAAATAAATGATCAATTCGTAACATCCATCCTAATTTAGGGTTCATCCTACCTAGGCACTAAATAATCTTAATCCTTAAGCATGAAAAGTGAAACAAACATCAAAAGTTCAAAATAATAATAAAAAAGAAAAGAATCCATAGATATGTATAACCCCCTTTTGTCTAATGAAATCCTTTTGAATCCTTAATAAAAGGTTGTTGTATATCAGATCTCTTGAAGTAATCTTCGTATTTTGGTCATTCTAGGTTCAGAATTGTCTCTACAACTCTAACTTTGGCTGTAGCTTCCGACTCTGATCACATTTTTTTCTCGTTTCCTCTTTATAATTACCTTTTGTATTAAACCATGATTTCTAGATTATACATGGTCATGTAAGTGACTATACATCTCAAAAACACTTTAATATAATGACTTTACACGTTCTTGTTAGTTTACACGAGGTCGTGTATGTTACTTACATGGTCTTATATCTACACAAGGGAAAAAGAGCATCTTTGAAGCTTTACACGTTTACAGTCCGTTACGCGCTCCCTTTACATAATCGTGTATATTACTCATACGAGAGTGTACATCTTCACACGGGCATTTGTCTCCAAAATAGTTCCAATTCTTCTTTTTTATGTCATGGTTTTCTCTAAATTCTCCTTCTTTTGATCCATAAAAGCAATTGAGACCTAAAAACATAGTTAAAATAAAACAAGTAACAACATAAAACTCTCAAATAATAAGTAAAACACACTTAATATAGGTATAAAAGCATAATTCATTAACCGTTATCAAATATCCCTACATTTAAGCTTTGTTTATCCTCAAGCAAATCATAATCCAAATTATCAATCTTAAAAACATCCATCCCTTATTAACCTCAACCTATCCATCGGCATTATAAATCATTATATTATATTAATCAAATTAACATACAAGTAGATCTAAGCGATCCTAGGACCAACCTTTATAAGTCAATATCAATAGTAATCATATTGATAATCTTTTTGAAATCAAAAGCACAACTTCCACACCCTCATAAGGGATTTACTTAATGCACTTAAAGTGTTTAGGGTAAAAAATATAACAAACTCTCAAATCATTACATAGAAGGATTCTTAACCATAAGCTTACAATAAAATCACATCTCCGCCAATTATAAGTAAACTAAAAACAAAAATTAAAAGGTCTTTTAAATAGGATGTAATAACGATTAGGTAAAAGTATGGTAGGGATAGTTAAAAAAGGTAACAACATTGAAGGAAATTCATATAGATAAGATTGAATAGGACTTGGTTTTTTATAGCTTAGGTTCTCCAAACAATAAATTCATTGGCACAACAATCTCCAATAAAAACCATAACTTTTCTCCCTTTTTTTAATGTGCTCGTAACAAATAATTTTCAAATTTTGAACTTCTTCAAGAAACTTTGGAGAGAATATAAAATTATAAAGTTGAAACACTCGAGAAGAAACAAATTTCAAAAGCACTATGTGTTAACAGTTATAGAAATATTGGACCTTTTCTTTAACATTATCAATATAACTTAAGTTCCAAGAAATCAAGTAAATGCAAATTCCTTTAGGGTTCAAAAATAATTAAAGGTATTCAACAAAAATAGGGTAAAGGCTATCAATATGGTTATAATCAATCATGAAAGAAGCTAAGTCTCAAAAGTGGTTACTTCTAAAGGATAAAAATAGGTTGGATAATAATCAAAGAAAATAGGCTAAAACAAAGGGTTGAATCTAAGTGCCTTTATCATTTTCATACTTCTATTTTAAAAATTTTGGTCTTAATATGAATAATAAAAGCAAGTTTTAAAACCATCCAACTATCCTGATAACACACACCAAAGAATAAAAGAGTCTAAAATGACAATGTATTTGCTCTTAGGCTCAAAAACTCATAAATAGACTTCATGTGTGTAAACACTAGGCAATTTTCATTCAAATTAACTATCTCAATGATTACTTAAAATATGGCTTATAAAAGCAAGTATATTCTAACTTTCATCCTTTTGCATACCAATTTAGTTCAATAGTCAATAATAACCTAAGTGCTTTAGATAGATTTTAACTAAATCAGGATGTCAATTAATAAGTATGTAATAAAGATTATAATAAGATTAAGAAATTTGAAAATCTTTTCAAACTTTTCGTTAACCCCTTCTTCACACTTAAAATTGTACATTGTCCTCAATTTATACAATAAAGCTCAAAAAAATAAAATAACTTAGTAAACACAAAACGTGAAAAAAGTATATTTTGGTAGTTCCCTAAATAATAAAAATTACACATTTTAAATTAACTGAAGAGTCCATATGATATTACGTACATTCAACCTTGCAAAATATAAGTAAAAGGGGATAAAAGATAAAAATAAAAATAAAAAATCTAATTTTGCAATACTAAATTTTAAACAAAAATAATAATAATAAAACAAATAAAAATGAAAAATATTCAAATAATAAAAGAAACAAAGGAAAAACGCTAATAGAACATCCAAATTGTCTCTTTAACTGTCATTCTGTCAATGAGTCTAGTATGTTAGTGGTTGGAGGACCTTCGAGTCTCTGAGCATCTTATAGCTATGGAGCTAAAGATGATGCAGTCATTTTAGATGGTGGAGGTGGTATGGACATCCTAACATGTCCTGTCATTTGCAATATAGCCTCCTCCATCCATTTATCATTAGGCCTCCCATCTATCTATCCTCTCTAATAACTCCAACTAGTTCACCCAGATAGTGTGCTAGACCTCTAAGATATGCCCCTAAGTACTTCTCTAATCATGAAATGTTTAGTTGGTCCCTTTGTCTAGGAGGTGTCGGTATCTTGGGCGATCCTATATTAGCTGAAAAATCTAAATTATCCTGATGCTTCACTCCTCCAGTCTGTGACAATGATGAGTATCTCGATGGATGCTCTATTATATTGGAGCCATCCCCATTTACTCTCGAAGCTGCCTGCTCGTCTAGAAACCCAACAATTAGTAGATATCTCCTATCGATCCCTCTCTCCTATATATCATATATATATTCCGCATAACATTTAAATTGAAGGCAATTATAATACTGAGCAACCTCATCTATGGTAGCCTCTCGAAGACTCCTATCCTCTTCACCAATTGTGTCTTATAGGGACTAATGCAATTCGTTCCTATCTTCTTCTCCTTACTCTGACATCAAAAAAATTAGGATAAGGTGTGTCCTAGGCGTATCGACACCCTTTGGCTTATTTTCTATAGATATAACACATCTAAGTTCTCGATGACTCTAAAGTTATCACCCTACCCACTCAATATATAACTCAAAAGCCTGTGGATGTACTTAAGTGAGGGATGTCATAAGATGACTGCCTTAGATTCGCTCAAGTCATAGATATCCTCCTCATTGACAATGTGCCAAAAGTGACAGGCGTACATCCTGTATAGAAAACCATATGAAGGCTCTTGTACTCTTATGTCTCTACGAAGTCCTGATCGTGGAGGCCTATTATCATAAGGAAGTCCTTGTATCTTATACTTATCATATCTCTGAGCATCCTAAATTGTATCTTGCTTGGTTACTCTCAATCATGGCAACCCTTTTCTATGAAGAACATAGATCACACTTTAAGCGTAAGCTCCCAGTATATGGGCTCCACGATTAAGAAAAATCAAGTTCACACTCTAATACTGATTAACTCTTAAACCTACTAAGTTAAGCCGATCTACTCCAGTACCTACCAATCGATGCATCTGTCATTCTCAATCTCTTATCCTTAAGCCTTTAGAACTGCTCCTCTTAGGCCCTGACATTGAAAAGCAACATATCAAGTCCCTCTAATGGATGTGTTACAGCCTGTAGCATTAGTGGCGAGCAAGCTCCACTTAGGTCTCTAAAGGACCCTTATCCTCTCTGTCTCTTCCTATGTACCTCCTTTGCTCTTCGTTATTGCGCAACTTCTGTTCTTCTTGTCATTGTACCTAAAATGAAATAAAATGTGAGAAAATAACATATATTAATACAAACAAGTTGGTTTTCCCTACACTTAAATCATATGGTCACTACGTATATAATTGCAACAACAAACAATTCAAAATCAAATTAAACTAAAATAATATAATTAACAATAATAGTTAGAAAATTAAATTAATAAGAAAATTAAAAACTACATTAAAAATTCAATTAGCAAATAAAATTAATTTAATTATGCAATTACTAATGCAATTCCTAAAATTCAAAAATCAATTACACAATTTAACAATTAAACCTATACTAAACACAATTTAACAATTAAACTTATACTAAAAGCAATCAAACCTAATTAATGAAAAATTTTAAATTGAAATGACTTTAAAGTAGGGAATACTATCTAATTACTAGGAAACTAACAAATTAAACCTAATCTAACAAAATCTCTTAATTTTCTAACTTAGTGAGCAAAATTCACACCCAAAGCAAATTTTATTAAATTAATCAAATTAGTTCAATAATTCATATGGAAAATAATAAAGTTAAACTTGTAATTAACAATCAAGAACAAATAAGGTGAAATCACCCTAAGATGCAACAATGGTGTAAACCTAGCAAATTGGGGATGGAAAACCTTAAAATTTGTAAAAATACTGAAATTTCCAAGTGAAATGTGTATAAAAGGAAAGAAAAACTTACTTAAATGTTGCAAAATCACTCAAAAAATGTTGGGCTAGGCCGAAGGAGGGAGAGGTTCAATAGATGGGTGGCATAAGAGGTAGAGAAAAGTGGGAAAAAAGAAGAAAAATAGGATTTTTAATGTGTGTCACGGACTTACACAGCCATATAACTGACTATGTAAGTCACTATATTGTGTGACTTATGATACACGGGCGTGTGGGCGTATGACTTTTTGCAAACTTACATTATTACATACATCGCTGTGTGTGAGACCGTGTAAGTAACTATAACTGTGTGACTTTTGACACGAACGTGTATTGTGACAAATTCCACATGCTCGTGCAACTAACTATAATTGTGTGAAATGTTTTAAAAGCTTTAAGACTATCCAATGTCATGTCTAATGATCGTGTAGGTCATTGGAACCGTGTAAAACATACTAAAACAAAATTTTTGTATACATAGGTATGTACATTACTGTGTATACCTAAAAATTCCTTAAAACTTATAATGTTTTCATTCAAAGTCACAAAAATTAATAACACATACCAAAAACACAAAAAGTAGGTAGAATCGAATGAAGATGCTCTATAACCTAACATAAAACCTACCTAAAAATAATGAAATCCTAAACTAAAACTAAAAAAACAAAATAACATAATCAAATAAAACAAAACTATCTTAATTCTTGGGCTGCATCCCAAGTAGCACTTCTTTTTATTGTTTTTATCTCGAACTATCTTCATGTTCAAGGTAGTTTATAGAGATTATGTTTTTTGTTTCTTATCATGAGTTCCTTAAACTCTAAGTAAGATACCTTCTTTTTCCTTGTTCTGCATTTTTCATCATTTTTTTAACCTTGAACTAGAAACAACATCAGTGGACCTTTAGAAAAAGAGTCCTGTAAAACATTTGAAACTAAATCATTAAATAACTCACTAGAATTATCAACATCAATAAATTTAAAGGAATGATTCATGACATCAAAACATTTAAATATGACCTTTTCATCCCTAACCCTAAACACTAGCTTGCTCTCACTATCATCAATAATTGACCTACAGTGGCTAAAAAGGGTTAACCTACAAGAAGAGGTATCTTTATATCTTCCTTTATATCAAGAATCACAAAATCAACTAGGAATATAAAGTTGTCAACCTTTATAAGTATATCCTCTATAATACCTCTAAGATGTTTTACAGATCTTTCGGCTAATTTTAAACTTATCTTAGTAGGTTTTAGTTCACCTAATCCTAATTTCTTAAACAAAGAATAAGGCATCATATTAATACCAACCTCTAGGTCGATTAAACTATTTTTTTAAGCTATCGATTTAACAAGGGATAGTAAAACTCCTTGGATCTTTAAGCTTCTTTGGTAGCTTGCTTTGAAGAATCATTGAGCACCTTCCACTCAATGTCACAGTCATTAACTCCTCCAACTTCCTCTTGTTCGCTAGTAACTTCTTTAAAAATTTTGAATACTTTGGCTGTAAGAGCTTCAACAAGGGGTAAGTTAATTTGAAGTTGTTTAAAGAGTCTAAGGAACTTATGAAACTACTCATCCTTTCGATCTTTCTTCACTTCGATAGGATAACAGATGGTAGGCCAAATTTTCTTAACTTTTGAAGGTGCCCTTCACCTTCAACTTCCTCTTGACTCCTGGTGTTACTTTCTTTCTTCTCTTGGGTTTGGTTTTCCTTGTGCAACTCTTTTGCACTTCAAAGGGTGAATTGTTATTTAGGATGTCTCTGTAGTACTAGACAAACTCTCTTGTGATCTTTCATAAATTAACTAGGTACATATGTCGATCTAAGTTTTTAAGTGACGTATAGAAGCCTCTTGATTCCTCAATGACATCTCTATGGATTGAAATCTTGCCTCTTAATGTTGAAGAATTTTGGACATAATATCCTCTAAGCTTGACATTTTTTCTTAAGCTAGGAGTTATTGGAATCTAAGAGGAGGGTTGTTCCTTGACTGCTCTTGATTCCCCTAAGAGAAATTTAGGTGATTCTCGATCCTAAATTATATATATTTCTATATGGATTATTCTGAGGTCTAAAAGCATTCTTCATATAATCCATATGCTCAAGTTATAGTGTTATGCAATCTTGTCCTGGACGTCCCAACCCGCACATAACAATCTTGTCCTGGACGTCCTAACCCGCACACTTCACGTTGCATGGTTTGGAATAAATGAGTACTCGTAGTTAATCCATCAATCTTCCTACTTAGCGCTTCAACACAGTTCATCAATGTTGTAATTACATCTACATCATATACTCCTATTGGCTTGCTAAATTTTGCTTAAGAAGAGTACTATTATGAATTATTCATCATCATGTCTTCAATAAGGCCCTAAGCTGCTTTTGGCATTTTGTTGTTTAGAGTACCCCAAGTCGCTAAATCTATTATTTGCCTCATCATTTGATTTAGCCCATTATAGAAGGTTTGTATTTTCATCCATAATGATAAACCATAATGATAAACCATAATGTGGGCACTTCCTTATCATCTCTTTGAATCTCTCGTATGTATCTATTATATAACTATTAAATAATATGACGATTTAGTTTAAAACTAAATTAAACTAGATTTTAACACAATAATGAATCAAAACAAATATGACACGAAGATTATTCGAATATCAAATAGTTAGTACCTAGGTAATGAATCCCCCTAAGATCTCTTAAATATTAACCCTTTATCATGCAATTCAATTATTAGATCATAGAAACTCTTATCTTATGTTAATTTCTTTCTCAAGACTATTAACAACTAATCATTAGTTGATTAACTAAAACCTTTTTCTGGGAAAAACCTTTAAGATTGCATTACTCAATTCGTGAATTTCTCTATTATGTTTGACCTTAATCTAGAGAATTTATGTTGACTTATCTCTAGGTTTGCATGCAGCTCGTACTAGCTATGGTAGACCTATTCATACAAGAGGAATTCTTAATCTTAATCATATGAAATCAAACATTGAACTAATATCCTAGACATATTAATTCAATAATAGAAACATATGATTAGATCTTGATAAGTATAAATTTCATCATATTTTAGGGCATAGTTTGATATGTGTTTAGCTATTAATTCAATCATTTAGTATGCGTTTAGGTTAGAATTGTGTTAGTTTGTTAATTATTTTTGTTTTAAGTATTTTATGGGTTAGTACAAGCCTTTGAGCTCAAATATTATGTTTTTGAAGAACCTTGATGTGTTTATTAGTGTTTCAAGGTCAACATCGAAGAACTTAAAAGTTTCAGAGACATTTGGGCTGAAACAACAGCCGACTTCACGATCTTCATAGAAGCACCATAGTTGGCCCACGATCGTGGCCTAAGTGCTACGATCATGACAGAAGGCTTAGAAGTAGGCCTGCATAAGGCAGACGCATAACCACTCCCAGACTTCACTTTTTGAGAGATTTTTTTAGACCTTTTGAACCCCTGAAAAATCCTAGTTCAACCCCATAAATAGAATAAGAAAAATAGAAAGAAGGAGCTTTTGCATCAACCATTTTGGAGAGAGACCCTAGAGAGAATTGTTGAGAGATTAAGGAAGAGAGAAGTGGAGAAGAAGTAAGTGGAGAAGAAGTTGACTCGATGTACTTCCTGGATAAGGAGTTTCCTGATGTCATTGCCTCTCGTCATCTTTTCAATTTTGTATTTCCTTTTATTTTCAATTTTATTATTGTATAGAGTTGAAATGATAGTTGATGATAGGATTTGTGGATGTTGATGATGTTCTAAACTCACCTTCGGGGTTTTATTTTTGATTTAATGAAATTTGATTGTTTATGTTTTATTGGATTTATTGTGAATTGATTTCTACAATTGCATAATTTAGTGATAAACTAAGAGGGTGAATCGAGTGAAAAATAATTAAATTGGGCTAACGAGAGTTAGGCAATTTAATAGAACGAGAATTACATCAAATCGGTAAATTGTGCGAAGATAGATCTTGCAATAGTTTCCGATAGTTTATTAGAAAACTTCAAATCTAATTAAGGTTTTAGATAGGTTGTTAATTGAGAAATTGCAAGTTCCATAATTTGATTAGGGTTAATGGTTATAACTCGAGAGAGAGTAATCAACCCTAGGATCGTCTAGAACCAATAATCCAATTGTTCATAATCGATTAGATTAGCATTAAACAAAGGTAAAACCCCCTTTCTTTCAATTGGTAGTTCTTTAGGTTGATTCTTGGGTGTGCGGCAATTGCTAATTTGTTAATGTTTTATTATTGGTTCTAGATTTGAATTGCATTCTTGTTTTAGTTTCATAACATTTGAATTTCTGTTATTTATTTTGGCCTTAGATTTTGGGACTAGATTATCTCTCCTCGTAAGATCGACACCTTAGGTAATACGCAAATGACCCGTGTTGTAACATCCCGTTTTCATACAAAGGGTCGAATCATGGAAATTGGTACACGGGAGAGCAATCGGAGAGATTAGAAAAACACATCTCATGCTCATGCATTATATAATATACATATACACGTGAACAATGATTTCTGCACATGAAAAATATTTGTACATACATTCATGACATTTTCCCGGTATAGTGGTGAATAAATGTGAATTTTGAAAAATAGGCTTTGTGTGTGTAAAAATTGT
>JAOTAY010000007.1:1619645-1644163 GCA_025629805.1 Erythroxylum baracoense | reverse complement strand
ATTAGTGGCATAACATTGACACCCAAATACGCGAAGGTGTGTGAGTGAGGGAGGTTTTTGGTAAAGAATTTCAAATGGTGATTTGCCAGAAAGTAAAGGAGAGGGAAGGCAGTTTATAATGTATGCAGCTGTAAGAACACGTTCATCCCAAAAGCGGAGCAGGACATGAGACTGGAATAGTAGTGAGCGTGCAACATTAAGTATATGTCTATGTTTGCGCTCAACAACCCCGTTTTGTTACGGGGTGTAGACACAGGAATGTTAAAATTCAATGCCACGAGTATGGAGAAAATTTTTAACTGGGAAAAACTCGGTACCATTATCCGCCCGAATTATTTTAACAATAGTATGAAATTGTGTGTCAACAAATTGCACAAATCGCTCAAGTAAGGGAGATGCTTCAAATTTATTGTTCATGAGAAAGAGCCAAGTACAACGACTGTAATCGTCGACAATGCTTAGAAAATACCTAGCTCCTGAATGCGTTGGGACCTTATGTGGGCCCCACACATCACAGTGCAATAGATCAAAAGAGGATTTGGTAGAAATGGAGCTAAGAGGAAAAGGGACACGTGTCTGTTTGGCCATTGGACAGACAGTGCAATTATTGGGTACATGAGCATCATTATTAATATTTAGAGAGTGAAGGGTAGATTTGAGGCGAGCTGGAGAGGGGTGACCGAGTCTTTGATGCTAGAGTTGTGAAGGTTGAGAGACATTAAGAGCAGAGGGATTCGAAGGCATCATGTAGTAGAGACCTCCGTGTTGTTTACCCGAGCCAATCATCCTCCCCGTAGCCAAGTCCTGCACAAGACGAAAATCAGGAAAGAACATTACACAACAGTTAAGGGCTGAGGTTAATTTGCTGATAGACATAAGATTCAGATTGAACGATGGTACACAAAGTACGTGATTTAAAGTGAGATGAGTGTTAAATGAAACAGTGCCGGAGTGGGTGATGGTTGCGGTTGCACCAGTGGGTAAGTTAACAAGTGGTGATGAAGGTGGAGTAGTGTGTGAGAGGAGCGCTAGATCGGATGTTATATGATCCATTGCACCACTGTCAAGGATCCACAATCTGGAAACGGATGAATTAGAGTAAACATGAGGCATAGGAAACAGACCTGTGGCATTAGCAAATACATCACCATTACCAGAAGATGCGCGATTCTGACCCATTGCAGATAGCGCCTGTCCTAATTGCTGTAATTGTTCGGCAGAGAAATTCTGCAAAAATTGGGAATTTTCTGCGCCGACTGTGGAGGAGGAATCAGCTGCATGCACTGCAGGACCATTGGATCTGCCATTTTTGTTACTACGATTTGACGAAGAACTAGAATTCTGGCCACCATTTTTGAGTCGGCATCGGTCCTCCGTGTGATCTTTTTTGTCACAAAATTTGCAGTGATACTTGAGTGTTCTGCATTTGTCGATCAAGTGTCCTGAACGATTGCAGTGTTCACAGATCTTATCTTTGGGAGGCTTAGAACGGCCCTGTATAGCAGCTGCTATGGAAAAGTTCTCAACTGGTTCGGCAGAGACTTGTAGTTGAGTCTCTTCCTCCATAAGTAATGAGTAGGCATGGCGGACATTGGGCAAGGGAACCATCATTAAAATATTCGATCGGACATCCTTATAAGACTCATGAAGCCCCATCAAAAACTGCATTAATTTATCTTCTTCTCTCTGGAGTGTATGTTCACTGGCTTGATTACATGTTGGAGGAGTTTGGTATGTGTCCAACTCTTCCCACAGGGCCTTAATTTTGTTGTAAAATGGGTATAGTCATGGTACCTTGAGACATCGTTGCTATCGATTTCTGGATCTGGAAGATAGCAGGCGCGTTCTTTTGCAAGTATTGATCTCGCAAATCCTCCCACACTTGTTGGGTCGTTTTTGCATGAACAATCCCAGAGGCGATATCTGGCTCAACGGAATGTGTAAGCCATGAAAGGATCATACTGTTGCACTGATTCCATAGCTCAAAATCTGGTGAGGTCAACTACGGCATTTGAAAGGATCCGTCTATGAAGCCGATTTTTCTTTTTGCTGTCAAGACATGGATCATTGATTTGCTCCATAATGGATAGTTGGGACCATTCAATTTGATAGGAACAATCAAATGACCTGGTTTCTCAGAGTGATGTAAGTAATATGGATGTGATGGGTCTGTTGTGGAAACCTTTGACATCTCGCCAGTTTTCCCAGAATTAAGAGTGTCGTCGGCCATGGCTGATGATGATCAACGAAAGATAATAGGAAGAATTAAGAAGAAGGTTTTATGCAGAGCACCAAGATCGGTGCTCTGATACCATCTAAAATAAAGAAGAGAAAGAATTTGGTGATGAAAGGCGTTATCTTCTGCTGTGTTAATATCACGTATAAATACATATTACAAATCTTATCAGTTCCTAAAACAAAGGCTAACTTCTGCCTATTTACATGTAAAGCTAGTCATCTAAATATGGCAAAGATAATTACAAACTAATTACGTATATTTTCCTTAATAAAAGTAATATGATATACATTAACGGAATATCTTTCCCACATTCACAATGAGTAAAACAAACATATTCATCATACATACACATAATTATTTTTTCTCATCATCTCAAAACTATAAACATATTAACCACCTATTTATTTAATACTTCCAAGAGTCAAGCTTGCTCTTCTCCTTGCTCTTGACGTCGATATTCTTGATTCCCTAAGAACAAACATATTTCATTTAATCAACACACACACATGAAGCTTTCCTTAAACCTAGCTATCCATAAATAAGCTTAAGCTTGATCTATTCTTACTTTCTGTAACTCAAGGAACTAAAATATACTTAAGTTCACAAAAGAAATCTAAGAACATAGTTTTCTTACTCCTTTTCTTTCTCTCTTCATTTTTCATCGCATAATCTATCTTCTCTATTTTCTCCTTCCACTTAAGCAAGAAGAAAAGTTAGGAAATACCTATAAATTTTCAGCTGAACACTCTTCTCTCTTCTTCTTTCTCCTCGCTCTTTCCTTCTTCTTTCTCCTTGTTTCGGTGTCTCCTTCTCTCCTTCAAGGATCTTCTATGATTTTCTCCTCCTTTTCTTTCCTTAACACACACGACTCCTCCTCTTTTGTCTTATTAATTTAAGACAACCTTTAGTTTTACCAATTTACCCTTCCTTATTCAATGAAATTCCTACTAACTCCTCCATTTTATTTTAATTCTTTCTTTTTAATTCATGCCAAAATATAAAATTCATAATATACCACATTAAACTCCAAAAATTTCTAATTCATAAATTCTAATTTTTTTTCATGCTTGATAATTTAATAAAATAAAAAATAAAAAATAAAAAATAAAAATCCTAAAAAAATCGGGATCTAATAGGTGCACTCCATTTTACGAGATTCAACCTCGATATTGGTGAATAAATGTTTTGTAAGGTAAAAATGACCATAAAAGAGCTAACATCATCTTCAGGAGCAATGATTATGCTCAATTCCACCAACTACATGATGTGGAAACCTCTGATGGAAGATCTCCTCAGCTCTAAAGATTTGCTCGATCCCATAGAGCTAAAGGGTGTTAACCCTAATCCTTCCAAGTCAACTGAGTGGAAGAAATTAAATAAAAAATCTATTGGTCAGATCCGACAATGGATTGATAATAGTGTCTTCCACCACGTAGCATGATAGTTGTTAATTGAATCGAGTTTTAGAGTATAGTTTGATATGTGTTTAGCCATTTATTCGATTGTTAGTATGTGTTTAGGGTAGAATTGTGTTAGTTTGTAATTTATTTATGTTTTAAGTATTTTATGGGTTAGAACAATCCTTGGAGCTTCAATATTATGTTTTTGAAATACCTTGACTGTTTGCTAGTGTTTTAGGGTCAACAGCGAAGAAAAAAGTTTCAGAGACATTCTGGCCAAAATACATGGGTCACAGAATGTATGGAGCTAGCCACAATCATGGCCCTTAAGTCACGATCGTGACAGAAAACTCTGCCATTGGCTAAGCCACAATTTTGATAGAAAAGCCTATGATTAGGCCACGATCATGGTCTGATGAGCCACGATTGAGACAGAGAGCCATGATCAGATCACAAGCTTGATGAGCCAGGATCGTGACAAAGAGGCTACAACTAGGCCACAATTGTGGCCTACATCGAACAGATGCGAGAACAAGCTGAAAATGTGATTTATTCCAAACCGTTTTGACCCTGAATCAACCCTAGAGGTATATAAAGAACATTATGAAGAGAAGGGAGGAGTTCTTGCACTTAGCCACTTCCCAAAACCCTAGAGAGAAGAGAGAAGATCGAGAGAGAGAAAGAGAGAAAATGAAGGAAGAGAGACTTAGAGAAGAAGCCCACGCGACGTACTTCTCGAATCTGGTGGTTTTTCATTGTTGCTGCCTCCGACATCTACTCTGATTGTATTTTCCAACTTTCTGTTCTTTATATTGTTAATGCACGGATTTGAAATGTTGTTGAGAATAGATTGCTAAATGTTGATTTATATCTAAACTCACCTTTGAGATTTTGATCTTTGATATCAATGAGTTATTTGATTGGGTTATTTGTGATTTGATTTCTGCACTTCTTAATTCGGTAATAAACTGAAAGGGTAAATCGAGTGAAAATCATTGAATTACCTTAATAAAAGTTAGGTAGTTTAATAGGTTAAAAATCAAATCAAATTGGTAAAATTGTGTAACAAGAGATCGAGCATAGTTTCTGGTAGGTTATTGGACAATTTCGGAGCTAGTTTAGGTTTTGAGTAAATTGTAGATCAAGAGATTACAATTCTGTAATCTAAATTAGGGTTAAATATTATAACTCCAGAGAGACTAATCCACTCTAGGACCATCTAGACTCGATAATTCATTAATTTCATAATCAATTAAGTTTTTGTTCAGGTCAGATTAAAATCCACCTTTCTCTCAATTAGTCGTTTCAAGGTCGATTTCATATTTGGTTGTGCAATTGCCATCTCGTTTATATTTTGAATTTGGTTCTTGAATTAATTGCGTGAATGAAATACTTTTCCATCTTAGTTTTTTTATTTTTAATTATTGTGAATTGTGTGACATCTTAGATTTTAGGACCAGATTACTCCTCCTCATAGGATCAATATCTTAGGTACTATATGAATGACCCATGCGTTTACGGTATTATCAAGGTTAAAAATTAGTAAAACTTTTCATACGTAAACCTGCGATCCAGTTTTTTGCGCCATTTCTGAGGAGGCGATAGTTTAGTTCTATAGTTTAAGGCATGTAGTTAATTTTAAGCTTTTTATGTTTATTTTCATTTTTAGAAATCGTGCTCTTGTATGAACACAAGAGTTGCGAGAAGTTCAAATAGTGCAGCTAAAAACGTAGGTTTAGATATCATTCGGCTAGAACGAACCATTAAGAAAGCTTGGCGAGGAGAAGAAGAAAAACTCAAAAGCTAACAATGGCCGAAGAATTCCAACAAGACATGGATCACGGAGTAAACCAAGACCGACAACAGAGAACCCTCATGGACTTTATGTGACTGGGGTTTAATACGGCAACCCAAGGAGTTGCTAGGCTACCTGTTCAAGCAGCCTCATTCGAGATTAAACCAGCACTCCTTAACATGCTTCAACAAAATGTATAGTTTTATAGTTTAGTGAATGAGGACCCAAATACACACATAGTTAATTTTCTCGAAATCTATGACAACTTACAGTATCATCAGATGAAGTTAGGATTAGGCTATTCCCATTTACTCTCAGAGATAGAGCAAAGGCTTGGTACCATTCCCTTAGCCCAGCTCATGTCACAACATGGGATCAACTTGTTCGTGCCTTTTTGGATAAGTACTTCCCGTTAACCAAAACCACCAAGATTATTAAGGAAATTACCAATTTCTAACAAGGTGACGGGGAATCAATTTATGAGGCGTGAGATAGACATAAGGATTTGCAAAGGAAATGTCCATATCATAACTTACCCAAGGAATTCCTATTGCAAACTTTCTATAATGGAGTCACTCCACTGACAAGAGGCAAGATTGACGTAGCTTCAAGAGGATCACTAATGCGGAAAACTATTGATGAAGTGGAGGAGTTAATTGATGAAATGGAAAGCAATAGCTATTTGTGGTCGAATGAGTAGGGAAGATAACCTGTTACCTTCCGAGAACCAAAAGGAATCATCGCGATCGATAAAATAACTGAAATGTAAGCAAAGATTGACAATTTGATGCGACAACTCAGCAGCATGAAGGTTTCACCTTCAAACCAGGTCAAAGCTGTGCATTTAAAGTGTAAACTCAATGGACAAATGGATCATGATACCTTGGGCTATTACTGATGAAAGAAGGTGATCTGGATTAAGTAAATTATATAGGGGCGCAATATGAATGAGGAAGGAGTAACAATCCCTACTGCAACACTTACAAACCTGGATGGAAGAATCATCCGAACTTCTGGTCGAATGACAATGGAGGACAGTTCAGACCGTAAGGACAATCAGGTTTTCAATAAGATAAACCAAACTCGATAGAATCAAAGTTGGAAAAGATCTTGGATAAGATTGGTTGTATGAAAGGAGACTTGAAGGCAGATTCGAGCAAGTTACGAAGAACAATGCCTCGTCCATATATAATTTGGAAGTTTAAGTAGGCTAATTAACGGAGGCAATGTCTAATCAGAATGTTGGGACACTTCCAAGTAACACTGAGTCCAATCCAAAAGAAAGGATCATGGTCATCAGTCAGACCCAGGATAAGGAACATGAAAAGGTGAAGGAATGAGAAGAGAAAGGAGAGGGTCAAATAATTAAAGAAGACATTCCAAGCGAGCTCGTGGCAGCTCAACATACATTACCATTCCCCATTTTAGCTCAACCGGAGTTATACGCACAGAGGATAGTGGGGAAATTACAAGAGAATGAACCAACCAAAGTCAAGAAAGTTATGGAACAACTGTAAACATAGCTCATAATAAAGGAATCTGTCGATAAGAAAGTTAAGGAGCGAACAACGGAAGAAAACCCCAGCAGTGCCCAAAAGAAAGAGGATCCAGGGGACTTTTTCATCCCTTACAGTATAAACTGAATCATCATAGACAGGGTATTCGTAGATCTAGGAGCAACTATAAATATGATGCCTTACAACTTTAGTCTGAAGCTGGGGTTAAGAGAGTTAATACCCACAAAGATTTTGGTAAAGGCGGTTAATAGGATAGTGCATAAACCGATAGGGTTTATAAAGGATGTGCTAATAAAAGTGGATACGTATACCTTTCCCACAGACTTAAACATATTGAACATTGGAGAAGATGTGGAAACCCTAATAATTCTGGGACGATCGTTCAGTTATTGACATTGATGGGGGGTGAATTAACTTTACAGGTAGGAAATGAAAACTTAACCTTCAGAGCATCTAGGATAGACTATGAATCTCCTTCCCCTCCAATAGCTTTTAAGGAACCTGAACTTTGAGAAAAAGGGAAGAACATCAAGGATCCTGGGAGTGCAATCAGGAAGATGCACTCGCAAAGAAGAAGGTGAGGAAAGGAAAAGAATAAGGAGGGTGGAAACTGCAGTATGGTAGCTAAAGTACAAACTGTGAGATTAATGACTACACTACCATTGCACCGATCATTCAACCCACAATGAACTGACAAGGCGTCGAGCTAACAATGTTAAAGAAAGCGTTGCATGGGAGGCAGCCCATGGAAAATTATTGATTTTGATTATCTTATTATAAATTTTAAATTCCATAGTTAGGATTACTTCGCTTTTCGAATAATATCAAAAAGGAATGAGATTTCGGACTAAGTGGGTAAATTATCAATATAGTCAAAGAGAGATAAAAGGGACCATAAAAGAATTAGGAAGTGAAATTGAAAGAAAGTGAGGAGAACAAAGAGAAAATTAAATTGATGTTGGTGGAAAGGCTTTATCCACGATTGTGTCCTAATAGGCCATGATCGTGGCTTGTGATTGAGAAAAAGAAACACAATTGAAGCTGCATGCCACAATCGTGGCATGAGATTTGGCAAAGTAAGGTATGCCCAACAAGCCACAGGCCACGATCGTAGCCTCCGACTATGCAAAAAAAGGGATGGACACATTTTTAAACAATTTTTTACCTTTCAACCACCTATATATTTAGTTCTAACTTCACTTTTTCATTAATTTTCAATTACACTTTATCTTTCTAGATTTTCAGCCCACAAACACTCTAAAATCTTCCAACTTCTAAAATCCTCCAAATTCTACTCAATTTCTCAGAAAAATGCCATGCATTAAGCAAATTATCAGAAGGGAACTGCTAGGACAAAATCAAGTAGCAGGACGAGGGCGACGAAATTTGGCAGAGGATTATGTAGCACCTTTCCCGATCTACACTAAAGAGGAAGGTACTCATTTTCGTTCCCTTCTTGCTAGACAAATTGTAGTTCCTAAGTACTTTGACTTTGATGCACATGATAGGCTAGAATTACGTGAGCGAGTAGAAAATCTAGCTGAGAGGATCCAGTGGGGCCAATTTATATGATTTCAATTTCCCATTTATCAGGAGCTCACATTGGAATTTTTCACTTCACTATCCTACGAACCTAGGGATCCCAAGGAATTGTGGTTTAGGTTGAGAGGGAAAGCATATGTAGTAATGTAGACATTATGAGTAATATATGTGGATTCCCTGAGTCCTCAATTGTTGATCAGTATGATGACTTTTATCCTTCTCAATACTAGAGCATGTTTATTGGAATCGAGCATTTTCATTCTAAGAATGCTCACAACAACATAATTCGATCCTACCAGAACTTGTTATTGCAGAAATTCATGTGCCAACTAGTTTTCGATAATTCAGAAACCAATAAGGGATTAATCAAGGAACTCTTTATATTGTGATGCATGGACCACAGCATTCCAATATGCACGTCCACACATATTCTTAATGCCATTATTGCGACTTCGCACAAGAGTAGCAACAATTTAGGAATGGGATACCTAGTGTCTGCCATTGCTCAATACTATCACGTGGATTGTAGTGGGTTAACAGTTCACCTCCCTGACTTCCTCAACCATCATCACTTATTTCTAGTTGAGATCATCACTTCCATAAACATGGAACTAAGGGATATCAACGAAAAGACATATGTCAAGGTTAGGGCTAGTCAAGCAAGTTCGAGTTTAGCACCGCCTCAACAGGTAGACAAGAGTTCAAGCAATGAAGAATCTGAGGAAGAGGAAGAAGAACAAGGTTGGAAGAAAGTCCTGGATGTGATATCTGCCACTAATAGGAAACTTGTAAAAATGGCTCAAACACAACGCCGCCAGAGTCGAAATATTCGTCGGATCTACCAATATTTCAAGGCTCAGGGTGTTCAATTGCCACCTCTGACACCATCACCACCTCCATCTCCATAGGATTTCTATCTAACCCAAATTCTTTCTTTCCATTTAGTTATTTTTCTTTTTCAATTTAGCTTTTGGTTCTAATTTTTATGTTTATTTTTCTATTTACTTTAAATTATGTGCTCTTGTCTTTTATGTGTTATGTACTCTTTTCTCACATTGAGGACAATGTGCCGTTCAAGTGTGGGGAGAATTATGTGTTTTTCTTTTGAATGTGAATTTGCATATTGTATAATAGTTGTTAAATTGCATTTTGTGAAGTGTATGAATGTGTTAATGGCTTAGACAAATTGAAATCGGTTTAGTTTCGAACACAGTATATTAGGTTGTAAATAATCATTAGCTCGTGAAATTAGTGAATTAGGAGTTTTTGAATAAATGTGCAGCTTAATTAAGATTCAATGTAAGTTTAACACCCTCTAAAACTGTCGCATTTATTCATAATTTAAGGCCTTTCAACTTAAGTAACTTTACTAGTATTTTTCATATAAAGGAATAGCTAAAACAACAAGGTAGATGATAATAATAAAAACATAGGTGTGTTGCTTACTAAATAACTATTCCGCAGGCCTTCGGGTTATAAATAGAGCTAGTAGCTAGTTGAAAACATGATAATAGCTGAGTAACCGGATCGACACGCATTGCAAATGTGTGCCTCCACGTCAAAAAGCTATAATGACGTCTCAACCAAGCTGTTAATAAATGACTTATTCGAGTAACCAGATCAACATTCATCACCAATATTTTCCTTCAAGTAAAAGACTAAGTACTTGTTTAAATAAATAAATAAATAATAAAAATAATAAATAAATTTAAAAAAAAAGAAAAAGGTTCTCAATAAAAATCTACCAAACTTATAATAGTTTGACTTTTCCAAGAAAAAATACTTAGGAAGAGTTACAAAGCATGAATGTCCAAAGAATTATTAATGTGTGTGTGCAATTGAAAAGGGTAAATAAATTAACATTTAGATTTCAATTAAGTTGTATATTTAGTTTAAAATCCCTAACATAGATTTTGCATGCTAATGATTCGATATAACTTGGATGATTGAGTTTTGAATTAAATCTATTTCGTGAAGTTGAAACCATGGCCTCATTTGTTGCATTGTGTGTTTTGTGTTTTGTGTTTTTTGCTATGTGTTGTTTGTTTTTTTGTTTGCTTGAGGACAAGCAAATGTTTAAGTGAGGGGATGTTTATAGGTGTGAATTGCATCATGTTTTAGAGTATAGTTTGATATTTGTTTAGTCATTTATTCGATTGTTTAGTATATGTTTAGGGTATAATTGTATTAGTTTGTGATTTATTTGTGTTTTAAGAGTTTTATGGGTTAGATCAATCCTTTGAGCTTAAATATTATGTTTTTACGATACCTTGATGTGTTTGTTAGTGTTTCAAGGTCAACAGCGAAGAATGAAGAAGTTTTAGAGTCGTTTGAGCCAAAATCCATGGGTCACAATCGTGGCACACAAGGCCACGATCGTGATAGAATGTATGGAGCTAGCAACGATCGTGGTCCTTGAGTCATGATCGTGATAGAAAACTCTACCACTGACCATGATCGTGGCCTCTAAGCCATGATTGTGACTAAAAAGCATGGGATCAGGCCACGATCGTGGCCTGATGAGCCACGATTGTGATAGAGAGTCATGGATTAAGTTACAATCATGGCTTAATGAGCCATGATCGTAACAAAGAGAGTACAACCAGGCCACTATCGTGGCCTGCATCAGACAAATTCGAGAACAAGCTAAAAATGTGATTTTTTTGACCGTTTTGACCCCAAATCAACCCTAAAGGTATATAAAAAACAATATGAAGAGAAAGGAGGAGTTCTTGCATTTAGACACTTCTCGAAACCATAGAGAGAAGAGAGTAGATCGAGAGAGAGAAAGAGAGAAAATGAAGGAAGAGAGACTCAAAGAAGAAGCCCACGCCACGTACTTCCTAGATCTAGTGATTTCCCGTTGTTGCTGCCTCCGACATCCATTCCGATTGTATTTTCCAACTTTCTTTTCTTTATATTGTTAATGTATGGATTTGAAATGTTGTTGAGAATAGAATGTTGAATGTTGATTTATGTTTAAACTCACCTTTGGGATTTTGATCTTTGATATCGATGAGTTATTTGATTGTGTTTTGATTGGGTTATTTGTGATTTCATTTCTGCAGTTCTTAATTTGGTAATAAACCGAGAGGGTGAAATGAATGAAAATCACTAAATTGCGCTAACAAGAGTTAGGCAGTTTACTAGGTTAAAAATCAAATCAAACTGGTAAAATTGTGTAACGAGAGATCGAGCATAGTTTTCGGTAGGTTATTGGACAATTTCAGAACTAGTTTAGGTTTTGGGTAAATTGTAGATTAAGAGATTGCAATTCTATAATCTAAAGGATTTATTAATTAAGGTTAAACTGGATAATTCATTAATTTCATAATCAATTAAGTTTTCGTTAAGGTCAGATTAAAATCCACCTTTCTCTCAATCTATAGTTTCTAGGTCGATTTCGGATTTGGTTGTGCAATTGCCATCTTATTTATATTTTGAATTTGGTTCTTGAATTAATTATGTGAATGAAATACTTTTCCATCTTAGTTTTTTTATTTTGAATTATTATGAATTGTGTGATGTCTTAGATTTTAGGACTAGATTACCCCTCCTTGTGGGATCAACACCTTAGGTATTACGTGAATGACCCGTGCATTTGTGGTATTATCGAGGTTAAAAATTGATCAAACTTATCATACGTAAACTTGCGATCATAGCATAAGAGAAAGACGCATATGCCCTCTAGAAGAAACTCGATGACATGTACCAGGCCAAGACCACATAGAACAAGGCCCTATTGATGAGGCAGTTAGTCAATATGAAGTTCAAAAGTGGAACTTTTATTACCGAGCATACCAGTGAGTACCAGAGCCTGGTAAACCAGTTATCGTTTGTAGATATGCAGGCACTCCTACTTCTCAGTTCGCTTCCTAATAGTTAGGAAACACTAGTTGTTTCTCTCAGCAACTCAACCCCAGATGGAAAACTTACCACATCTATAGTTATGGATGCCCTATTCAATGAAGAGGTAAAGAGACAGGACATGTGTATAGATCAGATCCTTGCCTCGTCACTGAGAACCAAGGGAGACAGTAGGGTAAACAGCAAAAAGGTGTTAGAGGCAATGGAAAAGGTAGGAGCAGAAGTAGGGGTAGATCCACCAATGGCAGAAAACTAACATACACGTGCCATCATTGAAGAATAAAGGGTCATATAAAGAAGAATTGCTACAAATGGCTAGAGGAGCAAGGCCAGAGCAGTTCCCAACCGAAGAACAAGGGTGGAGAAATGCTAGTCATCAATCTTGGAGATGTAGCGTTCTATACAATCCATACTGGTGATTTTGGAGTTGTGAAGATAGGAACTTCCACTTCCTTTAGAATTGTTGGAATTTGTGATATACAGATAAAGAAAAGTGTTGGGAGTATAGTTATTTTGAAGGATGTCTGACATGTGTCAGATCTTTGAGTCAATCGTCTTTCAGAGATAGCCTTTGACAAATCAGGCTATAATAATCTCTTCAGTAAAGGCACATGGAAGCTGTCAAAGGGAGCTCTAATAGTCACTCGAGGATATATTTATGGCACGCTGTACAAGACTGATGTGAAGATATGTGTAGACAGCCTCATCGTAGCAGAGCAGGAGGTTTCTTAAAATTTATGGCACCAGAGACTCAGCCACATGAGTGGGAAAAGGGCTGTCAACCTTGATAAATAAGGAGCTTATCAATGTTTAAGAAGACGATGCACTAGATCCTTACAATAAGATGAAGAATTTGGATACAGGTTATGAGATCCAAAGGATAAAAAGGTGATCAAAAGTAGAGATGTTATATTCCATGAAAACCAGATGAGAGAAGACATTGAAAAGCCTACAATGTCTCAGAAATCAAATGTTAATGCCCAAATCTCAGATAAAGCAACAAAACTGTTTGTGAGAGATGATGATGTAGTTCCAGAAGACGTGCCAGAAGTAGAAAACTAGGAGGTAGAAGAAGGTGTTGAGCAGGGGGAGCCACAAACTGCTCTGCCAAATGTTCCAGAACCATCACAAGGCCTAGATGATGGAGAATCTCTTCAGATTGTTCAATAATTTCATAGGTCTAAACGAGGACGAATTCCTTCCATAAGATATTCAGAATCTGAGTATCTTATGCTTACTGAAGATGGAGAACCGAAGAGTTTCCAAGAAGCAGTATCTCATAAGGACAAAGAAAAATGGCTGCTAACAATGCAGGATGCAGAAGAATCACACTTATGAGATCGTAGAACTTCCAAAAGGGACGAAGGCGTTGAGAAACAAATGGATATTAAAGCTGAAGAAAAATGGCAGTAGAAAAGTGGTGAAACACAAAGCTCAGTTAGTAGTTAAATGATTCTAGTAGAAAAAGGGAATCGACTTTGATGAGATTTTTTCACTGGTAGTCAAGATGACATCAATTAGAGTTATACTTGTCTTGGTAGCAAGTATGAACTTAGAGCTTGAACAGATGGACGTGAAGACAACTTTTCTTCATGGAGATATAAAAGAAGAAATCTATATGAAGCAGCCATAAGGTTTTGAGGTTTCAGGTGATAACCTTGTTTATAAGCTTAAAAAAAGTTTGTATGGTTTGAAATAGGCACCAAGGCAGTGGTACAAGAAGTTTGACTCGTGTATGTTGAGTCAATGTTACAAGAAATCTACTACAAATGAGTGCGTGTACATTCAAAGGTTTTTAGAAGAAAGTTTTATTTCTCTTCTACTATATGTAAACGAAATGTTGATTATAGGAAAAGATGCAATGAAGATCAATTAGCTGAAGAAAGAACTCTTTAAGTCTTTTGATATGAAGGACTTAGGACTAGTTCAATAGATTTTAGGAATGCAGATTGTTTGAGATAGAAACAACCGGAGGTTATGGCTATCTCAGGAGAAGTATATTGAACGGGTGCTTAAGAGGTTCAATATGATTAGTGCCAAACCGGTCAGCATTTCACTAGCTAACCATTTCAGGTTGAGCAAGAGTGCATGCCCCTTATCCAAGGAAGAGATTGGGGAGATTTCATCAGTACCATATTCTTCAATAGTTGGAAGTATAATATATGCAATGGTGTGTACAAGGCCAGATATTAATGGTGAGTTGTTTTCTTTCCAACCCCGGGGTAGAACATTGGGAGGTAGTCAAGTGGATTCTCAAGTACCTTAAAGGTACTACTAAAACATATGAGGGAGTTGATCAAATCTTGGAGGGCTATACAGATGTAGATATGGCTGGATATCTTGATTGTAAAAAATCTATATTAGGTTTTCTTTATACTTTTGTAGGGGGTGTTGTTTCATGGTAGTCAAGACTGCAGAAGTGTATTGCTCTATCCACAACAAAAGCAAAATATATTATTGCCACTGAAGCTGGAAAGGAAATGTTATGGCTAAAGCAATATCTCCAAGAACTTGGAATCAAGAAAATGTATTACAGGGTACATTGTGACAGTTAGACTGCTTTGGATTTGAGCATGAACTCTATGTACCATTCCCGTACAAAACATATTGGCATTCTATATCATTGGATATGCGAGACGACCGATCGACAACAATTAACACTCGTTAAGATCCATACAAAGGAGAACCCAACTGACATGTTGGCAAAGGTGGTCACCAGAGAAATGTTAGAGCTTTGCAGAGACATAGCCAGAATACTTGTTCCAGATATGGTTACAAGGGGAGATTCTTAGGATGTCAAGTGTGAGTAGGAATTTCACATTCAAAAGAGATGGAATTAGTGAAGGAAATATAAGTGGAAAGGACCCATAAACCTAATTCCTTAAGGTTTTGGGTTAAAGTGTTATGTCAAAGTCTATGAATATGTTCACTCACTAGCCCATAATGTAGATCTCCTGCGAAAGTGGGCTTCTCAATTGTTGGGATGTCAAGTGTGAGTAGGAATCCCACATTGGAAAGAGATGGAAGTGAAGGACATATAAGTGGAAAGGACCTATAAACCTAATGCCTTAAGGTTTTGGGTTAAAGTGTGGTGTCAAAGCCCATGAATATGTTCCCTCACTAGCCAATGATATAGATCTCCCGTGAAAGTGGCTCCCCAGATCCAATAGTTGCTTCGAGCTAATAATTGACAACATTCAGAGTTCTTCCATTGAATTAAATCAATATTTTGACATGAATTTCCTTTGTAAATAAAAAGGGAAAGTTATAAAATATAAAATATAATTTTACCTAATTTTATAATATTAATTTAAAATTTAAAATTATTAAAAAATATTTTAATTTTTAAAATTTTATAAAATAGTTTGAAATTAAATTCTTTATTAACGATTTTAATTTAACAAATCAAGTCAACTAATATCCACACTCAACTTCCTTTATTTTGGAGTGATTCTTAAATGATTTGCTTGACGTATCCTTTTATTTCAATTATTTGTTCATTAATTAATGCCCTAACCAAAAAATTCAAAACAATCTAGATTTACAGTTCAACGAAATACTTGGCATATTCTCTATCCACCTTATTTCATATCAATTTAAAGTATTAGATGCACGAACATAATAAAATAGAATTATTGGAAAAAGGGCCAAAAGAAAGACAACTTTAACCTATTTGGATGCATGATTATGCATCGTTACGAGAAATAGTCCTAAATAAAGATAGTGCAAAAAACTTAGCAATAGTACGTTATGAGTTATATTATAGGTGTCATTTAATTTGAATATTCATAAAAAATAAGCTTTTGTATTTAATCTTGAAAAATGAATGAACAGAATAGGAGAAGGAAATTACGTAATAATTTTTTCTATTAAAGGGCACACACACTTACATAATTTGAAGTGATATGTTAGTGGCATGCTAACTAGCTTGGCATGCTTCATATTAAACATTTCTAGCACTCGTTCAATATATCTCTCATGAGATAACCATAATCGCCTATCCTTCCTATTTGGAGTTATCTCCATGCATAAAATCTAATTTGCATGTCCCAAATATTTCATATAAAAAGATTTGGACAAATCCTCCTTCAACTTTTGGATTTTACCAAAGTCTTGACCCACAATTAGCATATCATCAACATAAAGAAAAAGAATGATGAAGTTCTCACTTGAGAACTTCTTAAAATACACACAAGCATCGACATAAGTTTGTAACCATTATCTGTCATAAAGGAATCAAACTTGTGATACCACTGTCCTGGAGCTTATTTTAAGCCATATAGACTTTTCTTTAACTTGCTGACCAAATTTTCCTTGCCTTTAGCTTTGTAACCTTCTTACTGCTCCATGTATATCTCTTGTTGCAACCCCCCATATAGGAAGGGTGTTTTAACATCTAACTATTCAAGTTCAAGATTCAAATAGGCATTTAGAGCCAAAAGTGATCGGATTGAGGTCATCTTGACTACTGATGAAATATTTCATTAACATTTATACCCTTTTTTGATTGAATCCTTTCACTGACAGCTTGCCTTGTGCTTTACTAACTTGTTACCATTTCTCTTTATCTTTAATAACCACTTATTTTTCAATGCCCTTTTGTCTGTTAAAAGCTTTACAAGCTCATATGTATTATTCTTCTTTAAAAAAACCATTTCTTCCTCTATAGTCGCGAGCCAAAGATCTTTATCTTTACAAGATGCAGCATCTTGCAAATTCTCAGGCTCCTCCTCAGTAGTAAGTAACAGATATTCAAAATTTGGATACCCTATAGAAGGCCTTTACTCTTTTATCGATGTTTTAAAATAGTTTTCATCAGTTGTTGGATCCAATTACCCCTTGCTCATTATCCTCAATGGGGATGGACCCATGGACTCAATACCCTACATATTAAATCATTCACAAGGAAAAAGGTTAGTAAAGGGAATTTCTTATTTCGAAGACATATTACCAACTCTTTGGCATTCAATACAATATTTCATATACAATTGTGGATATTTAAATATACTTTTCCAATAAAGATATGCTCGCAAAAATTTTGTTTCTATTCAATTAGCCCTAAGATGACCTTTTACCTCCTTTGAGTGACAATTTCTCATTATAAACTTCTTATCTTCCTTTGATACATATCTTTTTATAACTTGACATGAAAATTTCTAGATATTATTGTATCTTCCCATATATATTATATTCCAAATCAGAAAATAATTTCTTCTTTGCATTGATATGAAAGATTTATTAGGGAGATTCCTTATTATGAAATAGTTAGAAAAATTTATAAATCAAGGAAAAGTACCAAATACCTATGTGAAGTATATTTGCTTCAATTTATCAAATGTGAATACTATAGATAATAATTGCTTCTCATTGGTGTTTTAGTTTGCTTGAGCATTATTTAGATTTTTTGCTAGTATAATATATCGAGTAAAATGATTTATTTCCTTTATCTAAGTACTCCTATACCATAATCACTTACATAATATAAAAGCTTAAAAGATTCCACTCTAGTGCTACCATAATGGGCGTTTTGACAAGTTTTTACTTCAAGATTATGGATACCTCTAAACAAGCCAGAGAAAATTAAACATGACTTATTTATATGGTAAATTGGTCAAAGGTTAAGTTATTTTTAAGAAATCCTTTGCAAATCATTTATAGAACTAGGATGCCCAAAAATATTTTAATTACCTTTACCAATGTAGGTGGTGGTAGCTTTTCAATTACTTCATCCTTTTCCTTATCCACCTTAATTACTTGATGTGTAATTTTATATCCCACAACTATACCTTCTTATACTATGAAATAAATTTTTTGCCAATTTAGTACTATATTAGTTTCCTTAAAATATTTTTAACATATGTTTTTTAGATTTTTGAAGTGATTGATATAATTTTAAATCATAAGTGCACGATGTAACTGTAGCTAACGTTGGTAAGTACAGGTAGATCCCACGAGAACTACAAGTACTAATAATGGCATCTTTTCTATTATCGAACTATCAAATAAGAGGATGATTTAATTTTAAACTAAAATAAAATAGAATTCAACATAACAATTAATCAAAACAAATATAACACAAAGAATAACCGGATATCAAATAGCTAGTGCCTAGGAAACGAATCCCCTTAATATTTCTTAAGCATTAATGCTTTATCATGCAATTTAATTATTGATCATTATATCGTGGAAATTTATATCTTATGTTAGTATCTTTCTCAATACTATTAATAACTAATCCTTGGTTGATTAACTAAAACCTCTTTCTAGTTAAAACCCTTAAGATCGTATTACTCAGTTTGTGAATTTTCTATTAGGTTTAACTTTAATTCAAAAGATTTATGCCAAACTATCTCTAGGTTTGCTTGCATCTCCTTCCAACTATGGTAGATCTATTGATAAAAGAGGATATCTCAATCTTAATTATATGAAATCAAACATTAAACTAATATCATGAACATATTAATTCAAAAATAGAAGCACATGATTGGATCTCAATGAATCAATCAATTAAATTGCATTAAATAAGGGATCAAATAATAACATCCATCCCAATTTAGGGTTCATCCTACCTAGGCACTAAATAATCTTAGTTTTTAAGCATAAAAAATAAATAAAAAAATAAAAGTTCAGAATAATAATAAAAAAGAAAAAATCCAAAAATATGTATATCCCCCTTTTGTCTAATGAAATCCTCTTAAATCCTTGATGAAAGGTTGTTGTCTTATCAAATCTTTTGAAGTAATCTTCATATTTTCGTCATTCTAGGTTCAGAATTGTGTCTCCAACTCTAACTTTGGTTGTAGCTTCTAACTCTGATCACTTTTTTTTTCATTTCGTCTTTGTAATAACCTTCTATATTATAAATCATCATATTATATTAATCAAATTAACATATATCCTAGAACCAACCTTTATAAGTCAATATTAATAGTAATCATATTGATAATCTTTTTGAAATGAAAAGCACAACTTCCACGCCCTCACAAGGGATTTACTTAATGCACTTAAAGTGTTTAGGGTAAAAAATATAACAAACTCTCAAATCATTACATAGAAGGATTCTTAACCATAAGCTTACAATAATATCACATCTCCACCAATTATAAGTAAATTAGAAACAAAAAGCAAAAGGTCTTTTAAATAGGATGTAATGAGGATTAGATAAAAGTATGGTAAGGATAGTTAAAAAAGGTAATAACATTGAAGGAGATTCATATAGATAAGATTGAATAGGACTTGGTTTTTTATTCTCCAAATAATAAATTCATTGGTACGACACTAATTCTTCTAACTCTCTAATAAAAACCGTAACTTTTATCTATTTTTTTAATATGCTCGTAGCAAATAATTTTCAACTTTTGAACTTCTTAACGAAATTTTGGAGAGAATATAAAATTATAAAAATGAAGCACTTGAGAAGAAACAAATTTCACAAGCATTATGTGCTAATACTCATAGAAATATCGGATCTTATCTTTAAAGTTATCAATATAACTTAAGTTCCAAGAAATCAAGTAAATGCAAATTCCTTCAGGGTTTAAAAATAATTAAAGGTATTCAAGAAAAATAGGGTAAAGGCTATCAATATGGTTATAATCAATCAAGAAAGAAGCTAAGTCTCAAAAGTGGTTACTTCTGAAGGATAAAAATAGGTTGGATAATAATCAAAGAAAATAGGCTAAAACAAAGGATTGAACTTAAGTGCCTTTATCACTTTGATGCCTCTGGTTTAAAAATTCTGGTATTAATATGAATAATAAAAGTAAGTTCTAGAACCATCCAACTATGTTGATAACACACACTAAAGAATAAAAGAGCATAAAATGACAATGTATTTGCTTTTAGGCTCAAAAACTCATAAATAGGCTTCATGTATGTAAACACTAGGCAATTTTCATTCAAATTAACTATCTCAATTATTACAAAAATTATAGCTTATAAAAGCAAGTCTATTCCAACTTTCATCCTTTTGCATACTAATTTAGTTCAATAATCAGTAATAACCTAAGTATTTTACATAGATTTTAACTAAATCGGGATGTCAATTAATGAGTATGAATAATAAAGATTTTTATAAGATTAAGAAATTAAGAAATTTGAAAATCTTTTCAAAATTTTCGTTAACCCCTTCCTCACACTTAAAATTGTACTTTGTCCTCAATCTATACAGTAAAACTAAAAAAAATAAAATAACGAAGTAAACACAAAACGTGAAAAAAAAATATTTTGGTGCTTCCCTAAATAATAAAAATTACACATTAAATTCATTGAAGCGTCCATCTGATGTTACATACATTCATCCTTGCAAAATAGAAGTAAAAGGGGATAAAAGATTTAAAAAATCTAATTTTGCAATACTAATTTTTAAACAAAACAAAATAATAATAAAAACAAATAAAATATACAAATAAACAAATAATAAAAGAAACAAAGGAAAAAAGCCTAATAGAATGTCCAAATTGTCTCTTTAACTGTCATTCTGTCAGTGAATTTAGTATGTTGGTGGTTAGAGGATCTTTGAGTCTTTGAGCATCTTAGAGCTATGGAGATGAAGATGATGCATTTATCATTAGGCCTCTTATCTATCTATCCTCTATGATAACTCCAAATGGTTTACCTGGATAGTGTGCTCAGCTTTTAAGATATGCCCCAAGTACTTCTCTAGTCATGAAATGTTTAGCTGGTCCCTATGTCTAAAAGGTGTCGGTATCTTAGGTGATCCTATACTAGCTGAAAAATCTAAATTATCCTGATGCTTCACTCCTCCCATTTGTGACAATGATGAGTCCTATCTCAATGGATGCTCTGCTATATTAGAGCTATTCCTATATAATATCGAAGCTGCTTGCTTGTCCAGAAACCTAACAGTTAGTAGATATCTCCTGTCGATCCCTATCTCCTTTGTATTATGTATATATTCCACATAACATCTAAATTAAAGGTAACTATAGTACTGATGAGTAGCCTTATCTGTGGTAGCCTCCCAAAGACTCCTATCCTCTTCACCAATTATGTCTTTCTTATAAGGACTGATGCAATTCATTCCTATCTTCTTCTTCTTACTCTGACATCAAAATAATTAGGGTAAGGTGTGTCCTAGGTGTATCGACATCCTCTGGCTTATTTTCCACAGATATAAAACATCCAAGTTCCCTATGGCTCTAAAGTTATCACCCCAACCACTCAATGTATGACTCAAAAGCACATGGATGTACCTAAGTGAGGGATGTCATAAGATGAATGCCTTAGATTTTCTCAAGTCATAGATATCCTTCTCATTAATGATGCGCCAAAAGTGACAGACGTACATCCTATATAGAAAACCATATGAAGGCTCTTATACTCTTAAGTATCCACGAAGTCCTAATTATAGAGGACTATTATCACAAAGAAGTGCTTATATCTTATACTTATCATGACTCTGAGCATCCTAAATTGTATCATGCTTGGCTAGTCCTAATCGAGGCATACCCTTTTCTATGAAGAATATGGATCACACTTTGAGGGTAAGCTCCCAGCATATAGGCTTCACAATGAAGAAAAATCAAGTTCACACTCCTATACCGGTTAACTCTAAAACCTACTAAGTTAAGCCAATCTACTCCAGCACCTTGTAATTGATGCATCGTTCGATCTCAATCTCTTGTCCTTGAGCCTTTAGAACTACTCCTCGTGGGCCTTAGCATTGAAAAGTAGCATCTCAAGTCCCTCTAGTGGATGTGTTACAATATGTGGCATTGGTGGCGAGCAAGCTCCATTTAGATCTCTAGATGACCCCTATCCTCTCTGTCTATTCCTTGGTACCTCCTTTGCCTTTTGGTATTGCGCGACTTCTATTGTTCTTGTCATTGTACCTAAAATGAAATAAAATGTGAGAAAATAACATATATTAATACAAACAAATTGGTTTTCCCTACACTTAAATCGTATATTCACTACGTATATAATTGCGAAAAACGAACAATTCAAATTTAAATTAAACTAAAATAATATAATTAACAAAAATAATTAGAAAATTAAACTAATAACAAAATTAAAAAATGCAATTAAAAAATAAAATTAATCTAATTATGTAATTACTAATGCAATTCCTAAAAGTCAAAATTAAGTTACACAATTTAACAATTAAACCTATACTAAACACAATTTAACAATTAAACCTATTCTAAACAAAATTAAACATAATTCATGCAAAATATTAAATTGAAATGAAATTAAACTAAGGAATACTATCTAATTACTAGGAAACCAACAAATTAAACCTAATCTAACAAAATCTCTTAATTTTCTAACTTAGTGAGCAAAATTTGCATACCCAAAGCAAATTTTATCCAATTCATCAAATTAGTTCAATAATTCATATGGAAAATAATGAAAGTAAACTTGTAATTAACAATCAAGAAAAATAAGGTGAAATAACCCTAAGATATAACAATTGCGTAACCCTAGCAAATTGTGGATTGGAAAACCCTAAAATTAGTACAAATATCCAAATTTTGAAGTGAAATGTGTTATCTGTTGGTTTCCTTTTGATGGGTCATGTCTGTTCATTTTGAAACCTCATGTCCTTTCACTGCGAACCATCATGTCCTATTGTTTTGATGGAAGACAAGAAGGAATACAAATTATGTGCTAGGAGGTATTGGGTCCCTAAGCTTGACTTTTTTCTTATACACCATCTAATTGAATTTGCTAAAAACTTAGAAGAGCCCTCTCATATCTCTCTGAAATCTCTCAACATCAATGGAAGGAGGTATGTAATAACATTCTGCATTTTCATTTTTCTATAATAGACATGTACATAGATTATTATCATATCTAACAGTTGGTATCAGAGAAAAATTTACCACTGCCTTGATGTAGTTGATTTTCTGCAATTATATACATAACTGGGTTTGTTTTCTATTGCACATATTGATAATATTATCGTCGTACTTCTATGATTGTGCTTTGATTTCTTTGAAGACATGATAGTTGATTAACAACAATTTGTCTCCATTTAAACTTGATTTGTTGTTATCGAGTTTTTGATTGGAGATTTTCTTTCTGTTTATGTGTGTATGAGAAGAACAGTAATTGCACCATTTGTATTGATAGAAAGAGTTTAAAATTTAAATGCAAGATCGTCGGTTAATATTATATGGTTTATCGAAAAAGCCCTTTGTTAAATAAAGATAAGGCTATACGCGTTATGGGGCCTTCTTAAATTCTTTAACTTACGGTACTTCATCATGGTGGAGATGGAAATGATGAAGTGTCAATAGTATTTTCTACCATCATTCTCTATTGTTTTGGTTCACAAAACACCATCATTTGCTTTAAAGAAGAAACGTGAAGTCTAGATAATTAACTCCTTTTATAGGGCCTACGATTACAAATGTTAACTGGTGTTTGCTTTAATTGTTTCATGCCTTTCCTTGTAAACTTTGACGATTCAACCTTTATTACATGGGGCCTAATCTTAGGAAAGTTTATAAAAAGGTTTGCAGAAACTTATCTCGTGGACAAGCTTTAGTTAAGCATAACCTTTTTACTTAACATCCTTTTATGGAGCCACCGGTTTGACTTTGTCTATTGCTGCTATTGTTGCATGAATATAGAACCTTGTTTAATTGAGTAAATGCCCTTGTTTCCTTTATCTGCGTACTTCTCGCATATGTATCGGCATATTGCCTTTGATTCTAGTTTATCAATTACATTATGTGTTAGTAAGTAACATCATTTATCCACAAACATATGCTTTATTGATGACCCAGGTTTTTTTGTGTTTCACCAGTGAAAGAGTATACTATATTTACAATATAGTCTATATTTATTTTGTATTTATATATAGAACCCATATAAATTTCAGCTTAAAAAAATAAAAAAACAAATTTATTAAATTATAGGATTTAAATCATTGTTTGATTTTAAATTCATGTATATATTTATTTATGCAAATATATGATATTGATTCATTAAAGCCATGTCAGGCTATCACACTTAGGAATAGGGTAGAGCTAGAAGAACCAGCGAGAAATCAAGCTAAACACAATCTTATAGAAGACCAAGAAATCAAGGAAGAGGATGAAAAAAAGGATGAAAAAATCTTGGGTAGATATTCATGGAAAGAACTCCATCCTTTGGATTGATGATGATCAAGTGACATTCATCATTAA